>JACEEZ010011235.1:5000-40000 GCA_016584305.1 Chionoecetes opilio
TGGTGTCATGGAATTTTCCAAAAACACAGCTGGATAGGGAGGGGAGGGGGTTCAAAACATAAGCACAGCATGGTAGGGGGGGGAGGGGTCACACAACATAAGAAAAGGGCATGGATAGGGAGGGGAGGGGTCAAAAACAAAATATGAAAGGGGGAAGATAATAAAAAAAAAGTTTGTATTTTAAAAGGTATGCTACTACCCCCCTTTTTGGGAAAACCCAAAGGGGAAAATGTCCCCCAGATTTTTGGGTTTAAAAAAAATGCCCCGGGGGAAGGGACACAGGGAAGAGATTTTGAGTAAAAGGGAAGCTTGGGAGGGTTGTAAAGGGGAAAAAACAGGTGAAATGTCTAATTAGGAAAGAAAAAGCAGTGACGGGGGGAAGAAGAACGAGAGCAAAAGGGGGAAGAAGAGGTAGGAAGGGGTGTTTAATTTTGTGATGGGTGACATAAATGCTTATTGGAGTCATTGGGGAAAAAGGTGAACAAAAAACCCAAAAACCCTGCTATTAGAGGTTTTAAAAAAAAGGCTTAGCAATACTAAAATGAAAACCAAACACCCAAAAAGAGGGTAAATTTGGGCAGATAAGAGACCTACCTGTAAATGCTTTTTATTTTCCCTTGTTTTCCTTCTCTTTGCCTCCCTTTGGTGTGATTGGGAAAGCCATAAAAGAATGCAAGAGAGAGAGAGAGAGAGAGAGTATATCTATGTTATTTAATGAGAGGGCAAGGAGACTTATAAGGGACATGTGAATGGATGAAGAGGGATAAATAAAACAAAAAGGGTTTGACCAAAAACCTTTTTTGTTGTGACCTGGGGGAGTGGAAGAGAGGGGGCGGAAGCAAAAACCTTTAAGGGCCGTGTGGGGCCCACTGGCTAGTAAGGGGGGTTGTGGGCCAGAACCCCCCCAGGTAGTACAAAACTAGTGGTGTACATCTTTTTTGGGGGTGGTCGGGCCCTGTGGGGATAAATTTTATTACAGGGCGGGGACAAGGGCCCAAGGGAGGAGGCCCTGGACATGTGTTACAGGGGGGGAAAAGGGGGGGGAGGGGGGAAAAAAATGGGGAGAAAAAAACAAAGACAAAATTTTTTTGGAATGGCCCCTCAGGGCCCCCCGTCAGGGGTGAGAGCCTGGGAGGAGCACCCCCTACCTAGACGCCAGAGTGTGGGGATGTTTGAAAGTGCGCCAGGTAAAAAAGGGAAACAGCAGAGTTTAAAATCATAGGTTGAGTTAAAAAGGAAGAGATAGGAAAAGGTGTATAAGCCAGTGGCGAGCTCTAAGGTAGCATCAATGGGGGAGCACCGGGGGGGCAAGCTGTGTATGGGGGGGGGCACTATGGCAAGCAGAGCTCGGGGGTATTTGAGGGGAACAGAAAAAGGGTATTAGGCCCATATCTTTCAGCACGGCCCAAATTTTTTCTGGGGGTGATTGCGGGGGCCAGGGCCCAGGGGGGGGGGGGTGTTCCGGATTTTCATGGGGGGGGCACGTGCCCCCCAGTAGGGGACCCCAATGGCTATAGTGATCTGACGTTATTTTAAGGGAGACAGATAACAAAGGCAAAAAACCATTTACTTTGCAGGGGGGAAATAAACAACCTCCATCCCACGTAAGCTCTCACGCCCCCCCCTCTCCCACTTCCCTCAGATCGGGGGTGGCCAATGGATTCCTTTGCCACCAGGATAGGTGGCCTACCCGGCTCCCCCAACCCCCACTATCATCTCACTCTCTCTCCCACCCCCTCCCTTTCTCTCTTATTTTCCCTTACGCCCCAAAAAATATGAAAAAAAAGTAAAAAAAATAAAGTGTTGTTTGGCCAAAAAAACCTCTTCCCCCTCCCAGCTGCCCCGCAGTGGCCCTGCACAAGCGTCCTGCCACCTCGCCGCTCGCTTTCGACTGTCGCTCTTAAAAGATTACTCAAGGAACTCAACATGCTTCGAAACACTAAAAACTTTCCCTTTTCCTTCCCACGCCCTTCCCTGGTTTACCTTTTTCCAAAAAATTTTTGACCTGTTAAAATTTAAAATTTAAATCTTAAAGGGATTAAATGTTTGGTATAGCTTTGTAGTGTTTTTAAAAAAAATTTATATTTAAAAAGGGTTCGTTAGGGGTTTGAACCCTTTTAAAAGCGTCGCAGAGGATGGTGGGGAAGATTCACTTATTTTTTTTTTTTTTTGTACGTTTGTTTGTGGGTTGTTTTAAAAGGGCGGGGTTTTTTTGTTTTGCAGTGGCGTAGTAGGTATTATCAATGGGGGGCAAACCGGGGGGGGACTAGGGAAGCGAGGCCACTCGGGTGCCACACAGAAGGGTATATTCTAAGATAAAATCAGGGGGGGGGATTAGGAAAAATTTTACCGAATAGGGGAGCCCATGGCCAAAGGGGGGGGGGACCTGGGGGGGAAGGGATTTTTATTTCAGGGGGGTGGGGGGGGTGGGGGGCACGTAACCCTCGTAGGTGGCGTTACAGCGCGAGCCCAGTCCACTCTCCGGCTACACCGCCACTCCGAGCCTGTACATGGGTCTTAGAGTACCTTGGTGCCTGAGTGAGGTCAAGGGGCGAATATTTCTGGCCAGGGAAAATATTCAGGTGCGGATCTTTGGGGGGAAAAAATAGGGGGAGGGGGCAATTAAGTTACCAGATAGCCTATAGTAGAACATTTTTGTGGGAGGCCAAGTTACTATATATATTTTTATAGATAGCCCAGTATACTGTACTAAATCATCTGATATAGTTGAAATATATCCTTTTAACACAAATAGTAATAAAAAGAATCCTTTTTATATAAAAGAGGGAATGCCCTTTAAAAAAATTTCCTCTTGAATATTTTTCTCAAAATTTTTGAGATAAGACATTAAAAGCCTTTTGGGACTTTATCTTTGTAGGGGAAAAGCGGGGCCCGGTTGCACGAGGGTAGGTTGTATCTTGCCCCTAAAAACGCATTAAAATTTTTTTTTTATTATTTGGGTTTTAGTTTTTAGTAGTAGTAGTAGTAGTAGGGAGTAGTAGTAGTGGGAGTATAGTAGTAGTAGTAGTAGTTTGAGTAGTAGTAGTAAGAAGATGTACGTGTGTAAAATGCGAGTTTGAGGCAATGATGCAACCACCTTTATGCAACCTGCCCCGCTCTCCCTACTGTTTTGACAGTTTTTAAAAAAGTGCCCCAACCAAAATCAAACCAAGAAAAATTCTTATCTGCGATGCAAAAAGCCTTTATGAAAAAAAATAGTGGTTTTTTTTAAAAATTACTTTATATTTGAATTTTTGGGTGCAAGTTCAAAAATTTCTTCATGGGGGGCAGCAAAGTTGAGAGGGTTTCCCCTTGCGTATGTCCACTGGTGTAGGACAAAAGGGTGTGTGGGGGGAGACAGGACCGCCCAAATTTGGGGGGGGAAGTGTTGGTAAAAAGGACTGGGAAAATCCCCTCATAGGTTGATTAAAAGGCGTGAACCTTCAGTCAAAGGAGGTCAATCTGAGAATGATTAGGGGGTCTTCAGGAGCGGTTGCGAGGGGGGAAAGGGTAGGAAGGAGGGGGGATTTAGAGAGGTGGTCGGGGGCGGGGTTCCCAGAGTGAGGCGGAAGGGGTTTGGTTGGTGTTTTCCAAAATCAGAGAAAAAGTTTTTAGGCTTGGGAAAAAGGGAAAAAAAGGTCCCATTTGTACAGAAGGGTCTTTTCCCTATCAATATAGTCTGTCCATTTTATCAAACACTGGTGGGGAAAAGATTTCCCCCAAAACCCCCCCCCCTCTCAATTAGAAGAGTGGTAGGTTTTTTCCCCCCCCCCTTTTGGGAATGGGGAGGTATTGTTCGCCCCAAACCCTAGGGGGAGCGTAGGAATGTATATTTTATAATTATAATGGTAATGGGTGTAATTAAAGCGACCCAAAGTGATTGATACAGGGAAAGGGCTCTAGTACTTAACCAGGGGCCCAAAAATATTACATAACAGTAGTCCCCTTTTTAGACACGGACTTGGGGAAATTTTGGAGGGGGGGGTTGGGATTCGAAATTTAAAATTTTTGCATATTGGAGGGGGGGGGTTTTCATTTGTTTTTCGTTTTTCATTATTGGAGGGGGGGTTGAAATTTTGTATTTTCGTTTTTGCATTTTTGGAGGGGGGATTTCATTTGTATTCTCGTTTTTTCATTATTGGAGGGGGGAATTTTCATTTTGTATTCTCGTTTTTGCATTATTGGAGGGGGGGTTTTCATTATGTTTCTCGTTTTTGCATTATTGGAGGGGGGATTGCATTATGTATTCAAGTTTTTGCATTATTGGAGGGGGGGTGCATTACGTATTCAAGTTTTTGCATTATTGGAGGGGGGGTTGCCCTTTGGGGGTTTTAAGTTTTTTCATTTTTGGAGGGGGGATTGCATTTTGGATTCTCGGTTTTTTTCATTATTGGAGGGGGGATTGCATTTTGTATTTTGTTTTTTCATTATTGGGGGGGGGGTTGCATATTATTCTCGTTTTTGCATTATTGGAGGGGGGGGTTTCAAATTTGTATTAAGTTTTTGCAAATTGGGGGGGGGATTGCATTATGATTTAAGTTTTTGGGATTTTTGGAGGGGGGATTGCATTCCCTGTTAAAAAAAAAAAATTTTCATTATTTGGGGGGGGGGATTGCATTATGGTTTTTCCGGGTTTTTCATTTTTGGAGGGGGGATTGCATTTTGTATTCTCGGTTTTTTCATTAAATTTGGGGGGGGGATTGAAAATTTTGTATTCTCGTTTTTTGCATTATTGGAGGGGGGATTGCATTACGTATTCTCGTTTTTGCATTATTGGAGGGGGGATTGCATTACGTATTCAAGTTTTTGCATTATTGGAGGGGGGATTGCATTATGTATTCTCGTTTTTGCATTATTGGAGGGGGGGTTGCATTATGTATTCTCGTTTTTGCATTATTGGAGGGGGATTGCATTACGTATTCAAGTTTTTTGTATTAAAGTTTTTGCAATATTCGGGGGGGGGGGGGGGGGGGGGGGGGGGGGGGATTCAGTACCTAACCCTTGTGAATTTCAGGGGCTCCAGTGTAGGTCATTTTTAACCCCCTGAGGCCCAGAACGTAATTTCCATTGTAATTTGGGTGCCAACAGACGATTTTTAGTAACTATAAGCAATAATGTATAGATATGACCTGTTTAGTATCCTTGTCCATTAACTAATTTGGTATATTCAGTTACTTTTCGTAATTTTATGGTTCAACAACAGACAATTTTTTTATAGCAAAGGAAAGATCTGGGCGTGAAGGGGTTAAGAGTAATCTGCATCAATGAGCCATGATGGGTTTCCAAGGTGAGTGAGGACCTCTCAGCGAGCACACATCAATGCAATCTGCACCTGAAGTGTTGCCTTTAACCGAGGCCACCGAGATGACAAGGCCTGATACATCACATTTAAGGTTCAAGGCAGGATTGGTAAACAAAGAACAGTATAACGTGATGGCGAGGACAGTGAAGAAATTAACTCGAGTTGCTAAGAACAATTATGAGATTAAAGTAGCAGAACAAGCGAACAGGGACCCAAAGGGGTTCTATCAGGTTTATAAAACAAAGACAAGGGAATTAGTTGGGCCCTTAAGGTCAGGACAAGGTGAGGTCTTAAATACGGATGAGGATATGTGTAGGAGTCTAAATGATTATTTCTTAAGTGTTTTTACGGAGGAGGATACACAGACGATACCTGATAGTGAACAGATGTTCAAAGGAAGCGATGAGGAGAAACTCAAAGATATTGTGATAACTAGGGAAATGGTGGAAGAGGGTATAGAAAAAATGAAAACATTTAAATCGCCAGGACCAGATGAAGTGTATCCCAGGGTATTAAAGGAATGCAAGGAGGTTGTTAGTGAGTCGTTAGTGCACATTTTTAGGAAATCGGTTGAGATAGGCGATGTGCCATTATTGTGGAGGAAAGGAAATGTTGTTCCCATATTTAAGAAGGGAGACAGAGGACTAAAGTCAAATATCGACCCGTAAGTCTAACATCAGTGGTGGGTAAATTATTGGAATCTATTATTGCAAAAAACATTAGAGAGCACTTAGATAAACATAGTTTGATCAATGATTCACAACATGGATTCACCAAGGGTAGGTCATGTCTCACCAATTTATTGAGTTTTTATAGGAAAGTTTATGAGACGGCAGATAATGATAAGGATTATGATATAATATATTTGGACTTTAGTAAGGCATTTGACAAGTACCACACGAGCGACTCTTAAATAAGGTTAGGGCTCATGGTATAGATGGGAAGGTTCTCATTGGATCAGAGCTTGGCTAAGTAATAGGCAACAAAGGGTTACAATTAATGGTTCCAAATCTGAATGGGGATGGTGACAAGTGGAGTTCCACCAAGGGTCTGTTTTGGGCCCATTACTATTTTTGATTTACATCAACGACTTGGATAGTGGGATTAGCAGTGATATCAGCAAGTTGCTGATGATACTAAGTTAGGTAGGATTATTGGATCACAGTCTGACGTAAACATATTGCAGGGAGACTTAGATAAACTTAACGAGTGGGCGTCAGATGGCAGATGGAAATTTAATATTGATAAATGTAGCGTTATGAAGTTGGTAGAAAAAACCCTGGTAATAGATACACCATAAGCAATGTATCGCTGAAAAGATCAGAAGGTGAAAAAGATCTTGGAGTGAGGGTGAGCCCAGACCTCCGACCTAGGAAACAATGTATTGAGGCCAGAAAAAGAGCTAATAGAGTATTAGGATTCATTACCAGAAGTGTTAAAAGTAGAAGTGCGGAAGTTATTCTAAAGCTTTATCTGGCTCTAGTCAGGCCTCACCTAGACTATGCAGTTCAGTTTTGGTCTCCATATTACAGGATGGATATAGTGTTGTTAGAAAAAGTGCAGAGAAGGATGACCAAAATGATACAAGGGATGCGTAACTTTAGTTATGAGAGGAGATTGAAGTTATTAAAATTACACTCACTCGAGAGACGCAGAGTAAGGGGCGATCTGATAGAAGTTTTTAAGTGGATAAAGGGATTTAATAAAGGAGAGGTAGGAAAAGTTCTTACGGCTTTTAACCAGGGTAGAACAAGAAGTAACGGATTCAAGCTGGAAAAGCGTAGATTTAGAAAGGAAATAGGGAAAAACTGGTTCACAAATAGGGTGGTGAATGAGTGGAATGGTCTCAGTAGACAGGTAGTTAGTGCGGAGTCATTAGGGAGCTTTAAAGGGGAGCTGGATAAGTTCATGGATGGGGATGAAAGGTGGATGTAGGTAGTGTTAGGTGACAGGAACTACCACGTGTAGGCCTCGCGGCCTCTTGTAGCTTCCTTATTTTCTTATGTTCTTATCACTCGTGACGTCACACCATGTAGTGCCCACCCGCTCCGCTCCCCGTACAAGTTTACCTACCTAATATATGTTTATCAGTATAAAAGATATACTGATATCTTCGGAAATGTTTGTTCTTTAATATTATCAAATAAAAAACCGTAAAACACACTAAAGAAATGCCATTATGAGACTCTTAAGAAATATGCATGAACTTAAACTCTTCGCCATTTAATATTTTGCTCAAAAACATTTTACATGGAGAATATCAATAGAAGCGGAATTTAATTAGTTTTCCATTGATATATTTCGTTTTCTGATAAATGAATTAGCAGCATGCATAAATTAGCGTTAACTAACTAAAAAGATCATGAAATCGGGTAATTTTTCCAGATTCATGTTATTTATTTAGTTAACGCTAATTTATGCATGGTTCTAATTAATTTATCAGAAAACGAAATATATCAATGGAAAGCTAATTAAATTCCGCTTCTATTGATATTCTCCATGTGAAATGTTTTTGAGCAAAATATTAAATGGCGAAGTTTATTTAAGTTCATGCATATTTCTTGAGTCTCATAATGGCATTTCTTTAGTGTGTTTTACGGTTTTTTATTTGATAATATTAAAGAACAAACATTTCCGAAGATATCAGTATATCTTTTATACTGATAAACATATATTAGGTAGGTAAACTTGTACGGGGAGCGGAGCGGGTGGTATCCTTATGGTGTGACGTCACGGGCGATGCATCAGGCCTTGACATCTTGGTGGCCTCGCTTTAACCCCTTGAGGCCCAGAACGTAATTTCCATTGTAATTTGGCTACCATTAGATGACTTTTAGTGAATATCAGCAATATTTTATACATATGACCTGTTTAGTATCCTTGTCGACTAACTAATTTGGTATATTCAGTGACTTTTTAAAATTTTATGGCTGACAACAGACAATTCTCTATAGCAAAGGCAAGATCTGGGTGTGATGGGGTTAATTCTTGTATTGCATGCTATTCTTTTTAGGGTGTTATTGGCATCTTATTGTGAAGCGTGGTGATGAAATACAGCTTGGCGTTACATGGACATTGACAAACTCAAGTCTTTCCTACCCCATCGAGTCACCCACCAACCCATGACTGTCCTACCCCATCAAGTCACCCACCAACCCATGACTGTCCTACCCCATCAAGTCACCCACCAACCCATGACTGTCCTACCCCATCAAGTCACCCACCAACCCATGACTGTCCTACCCCATCAAGTCACCCACCAACCATGACTGTCCTACCCCATCGAGTCACCCACCAACCCATGACTGTCCTACCCCATCAAGTCACCCACCAACCATGACTGTCCTACCCCATCAAGTCACCCACCAACCCATGACTGTCCTACCCCATCAAGTCACCCACAACCCATGACTGTCCTACCCCATCAAGTCACCCACCAACCCATGACTGTCCTACCCCATCAAGTCACCCACCAACCCATGACTGTCCTACCCCATCAAGTCACCCACCAACCCATGACTGTCCTACCCCATCAAGTCACCCACCAACCCATGACTGTCCTACCCCATCAAGTCACCCACCAACCCATGACTGTCCTACCCCATCGAGTCACCCACCAACCCATGACTGTCCTACCCCATCAAGTCACCCACCAACCCATGACTGTCCTACCCCATCGAGTCACCCACCAACCCATGACTGTCCTACCCCATCGAGTCACCCACCAATCCATGACTGTCCTACCCCATCAAGTCACCCACCAACCCATGACTGTCCTACCCCATCAAGTCACCCACCAACCCATGACTGTCCTACCCCATCAAGTCACCCACCAACCCATGACTGTCCTACCCCATCAAGTCACCCACCAACCCATGACTGTCCTACCCCATCAAGTCACCCACCAACCCATGACTGTCCTACCCCATCAAGTCACCCACCAACCCATGACTGTCCTACCCCATCAAGTCACCCACCAACCCATGACTGTCCTACCCCATCAAGTCACCCACCAACCCATGACTGTCCTACCCATCGAGTCACCCACCAACCCATGACTGTCCTACCCCATCGAGTCACCCACCAATCCATGACTGTCCTACCCCATCAAGTCACCCACCAACCCATGACTGTCCTACCCCATCAAGTCACCCACCAACCCATGACTGTCCTACCCCATCAAGTCACCCACCAACCCATGACTGTCCTACCCATCAAGTCACCCACCAACCCATGACTGTCCTACCCCATCAAGTCACCCACCAACCCATGACTGTCCTACCCCATCAAGTCACCCACCAACCCATGACTGTCCTACCCCATCAAGTCACCCACCAACCCATGACTGTCCTACCCCATCGAGTCACCCACCAATCCATGACTGTTTTTATCCTATTACTAGAAAAGGAAAATAAACTCTAGTCATGGGGCCCCATTATACAAAGTAAGAGTTTCCTTTCTTCATGAGTGTTGTAGTGTATATTTTTATATAAATAGTGAATATATGTCTGAGATAATTTGAAAATACCCAACGCACATTATTGTTAGGTCTAGGTGGAGTAAATTGGGGTGGTGGGTAAAACCTAGTCTTGGCATGGGACTGCTGCATTAACCCCTGGAGACCCAGAACGTAATTTTTATTGTAATTTGGCTACCTTTAGACGATTTTTAGTGAATATAAACATTATTTTATAGATATGACCTGTTTAGTATCCTTGTCCACTAACTAATTTGGTATATTTAGTTACTTTTCGTAATTTTATGGCTAACAACAGACGATTTTATGTTTTAGCAAAGGAAAGATCTGGGCGTGAAGGGGTTAAACCTTATATAATGGGTTTCAATGGTGAGAATCATAGTTTTCGGTTAGGCAGCAGTCCAGAGCTGGGCACTAAATACATCGAATGTATTTAAATACTAAATACTAAATACATGGGAGAAATGTATTTAAATACTAAATACTAAATACATTTTACGAATGTATTTAAATACTAAATACTAAATACATCAATTGTATTTAAATACATTTGTAAATACATTTTAAATATGCACAAATTTTAACATGTCCGAAAAATATTAATTTCCTAAGGATTGCCTTAGATTTTGGGTTTCCTTAGAGATTTCCTTCTCTGGCCTAAATATCCTTGAAATCAGGACATTTCCTTGCCAGTGGAAACACTGGTTCACTGTAACATCAGGGTTGCCAGATAGTTGGGCGGGTTTATGGCCAAATTAGATATAGATAGACCATAATAGATACACCATAAGCAATGTATCGCTGAAAAGATCAGAAGGTGAAAAAGATCTTGGAGTGAGGGTGAGCCCAGACCTCCGACCTAGGAAACAATGTATTGAGGCCAGAAATAGAGCTAATAGAGTATTAGGATTCATTACCAGAAGTGTTAAAAGTAGAAGTGCGGAAGTTATTCTAAAGCTTTATCTGGCTCTAGTCAGGCCTCACCTAGACTATGCAGTTCAGTTTTGGTCTCCATATTACAGGATGGATATAGTGTTGTTAGAAAAAGTGCAGAGAAGGATGACCAAAATGATACAAGGGATGCGTAACTTTAGTTATGAGAAGAGATTAAAGTTATTAAAATTACACTCACTCGAGAGACGCAGAGTAAGGGGCGATCTGATAGAAGTTTTTAAGTGGATAAAGGGATTTAATAAAGGAGAGGTAGGAAAAGTTCTTACGGCTTTTAACCAGGGTAGAACAAGAAGTAACGGATTCAAGCTGAAAAAGCATAGATTTAGAAAGGAAATAGGGAAAAACTGGTTCACAAATAGGGTGGTGAATGAATGGAATGGTCTCAGTAGACAGGTAGTTAGTTCTGGGTCATTGGGGAGCTTTAAAGGGGAGCTGGATAGGTTCATGGATGGGGATGAAAGGTGGATGTAGGTAGTGTTTGGTGACAGGGACTACCACGTGTAGGCCTCGCGGCCTCTTGTAGCTTCCTTATTTTCTTATGTTCTTATGTTCTTAAATTAACTGATAAAAAAGTATTTACATTTTTATATTAAATGTATTTAAATACAATGTATTTAAATACTCATAAAAGTATTTAAATACTGTATTTAAATACATGAGAACCAATGTATTTATAAATACATTTCTAAATACACAAATGTATTTAAATACGTATTTAAATACAATTGTATTTAAATAGTGGCCAGCTCTGTGCAGCACACAGACCAGCCACCTTAACCCTGTCTTACAAGGGACTACTATATACAGTACTAGAAAGAACAAATACCACAAAGAATACAGTCCTGGAACAAATGAGGTGTATGGTGGCATCCTTGATTGGGTAAGCCTAGGTATAAACAAATATGGGTATTATTCCAGATGAAAAACGAATTCACTTTGGTGGACGAAACAATTTTTTTCTGGTGAGTTTTGATGTGCTTTGAATTAAACTACTAACCGTTTCTGTCGCAATTTTTTTTTTTTAGGTAGGTAAAGATTAGGTTAGGTTCAATTTGTGTTTTTGTCATTTTTTTTTGTAAATCACTAAACAAAAACAAAAAAATAATAATAAATTGCGACAGAAACGGTTAGCAGATTCATTCAAAACACATTAAAACTCACCAGAAAAAAATAGTTTTGTCCATCAGGGAAATTTACCCAAATATGTACTCAGAGGTCCATAATAGAAGGGCTCATAAAGTTATAGCTTCTATGGAGAGTACATAGAGGAAAAAAAGTTAGTCAAGATACACCACCATACCTGTGAACACTCAATGTGGGCTGTGATGGTGCTTGCCACTATGGCCTGGTGCTTGCTGGAACTGACGTCTCTGTTCCTCTTCTTACTTTGTTTTTTCCTGGTGTGTATTGCAGCCGGTTCCTTGGGGGTGTGCTTCTTACTGATGTGAGCCTGGGTGAAGAGCAACAAACTTTGACACAAGTCTTATAAATTAATGAATAAACATATATATATGTTGGGTGTTGAAATTTGAAATCCCTAGGAGATATGTGTAACATCTCTCTCTCTCTCTCTCTCTCTCTCTCTCTCTCTCTCTCTCTCTCTCTCTTCAGCAGTAATGAAAATACCATAGTTGCATTATATTTTCTCTACAATATTACCATGACTAAACCTCAGCATGTATCTGGACTGTATTGTTGTACATGGACACCACACTGACACTTCAGAATAAATTTAAAGGGTGGAAGTGAAGAAAGCAATTGAAGCTTTGAATAATGAGTAGGTAGCAGAAGTGAATGAGATTACAGGAAGATGTTGAAGTCTAGGAAGTAGGAAAAGTTCTTACAGCTAGTAATCAGGGTAGAACAAGAAGTAACGGACTCAAGCTGGAAAAGCGTAATTTAAAAAAAAATAGGGAAAAACTGGTTCGCTAAAAGGGTGGTAAATAATTGGAATGGACTCAGTAGACAGGGAGTTAGTGTGGAGTCATTAGGGAGCTTTAAAAGGAGGCTAGATAATTTCATGGATGGGGATGAAAAGTGGATGTAGGTAGTGTTAAGTAACAGAAACTACCTCGTGTAGGTCTCACGGCCTCTTGTAGCTTCCTTATTTTCTTGTTTTCTTATGTTCTTATGTATGGTGGAGAAGCTGTGTCTCCATTTGACATTAGATATAGGTTCTGAAGGAGAAGAATGCTTGAAGACGCACTTGAAAGACAACACTAATGCAACAATGAAACAAAAACAGAGATGAAAGTAAGAGATGATGGGAATGGAATAACAAGCATTAATAAAATCAATTGCAGAAATACAGACTAATTATATACAGAAGAAGGTTAGATACAAACTTCTCAGAGGGTGATAGAGAGAAAAGAGGGATGAAAAAAATTGGCGAGAGAGAGAGAGAGAGAGAGAGAGAGAGAGAGAGAGAGAGAGAGAGAGAGAGAGAGAGAGAGAGAGAGAGAGAGAGAGAGAGAGAGAGAGAGAGAGAGAGAGAGAGAGCGAGAGCGAGAGGAGAGCGAGAGCGAGAGAGAGAGAGAGAGAGAGAGAGAGAGAGAGAGAGAGAGAGAGAGAAAAGGGAAAAAGTTCTGAAGAGCAAAGTTTTTTTAAGTGTGGGTTGGTGCCGGTCCCTGAAACATCGACTGACTCACTCCTGGTCCGTGGTAAGATTGCTGGGCCCTGGACATGCATTAAATCTACTTTAAGAATTTACATGGGAATATTTACATTTACATTAGACACTTGGCAGAAAGAAGTGGGAATTCCCTGATCTTGTGTCTGACTGAACCAATGAAGAATACTCAAGTACCATTGCATGTGATTTTGAATATGTGAGTTTCATGTCACCAGGCAACAACCCCTTTAACTTTTTCATTAATGTCTTCCATTCCTGTTAATGGCTTTCTTAGCTCAGTGTGGGAAATGGGAGAGTGGTGGTACTGGTGGTAATGATGGATGTACTTACTCTATTGTGACCTGTGAACTTTCCTGCTTGCTTCTCTTGTGCAACTTCATTATGATGTCAAATGATGAATTTACAGTTTCCTCTATACATACATGCATTTATATTCCTTCTCTATTTCTTTATAATGACAAAACTTATCTATCATAACCACTTATTATAATCAATAAGCTAAATTCAAATCTATCATCATTTCATCAGCATTGAAAGCTATGAAAGGACAAAAATCAACAGTGTTCTTATAAGTTAATTGAGGAGAGGACTATTGTCCACAAATTTACATCAAAACATACATTTCATCATGCAATTACACAATGAATTATTGATAATATGCTCCTCAGCTAAGACTATTGGGCATGTGCAATGTAATACCCCCTAAAGGTTAGAAACTACTTGTCCCTTTTGCCATGTGAGTTGCCATTTAACTTTGGGAGTCTATTGCGTATTTATTGTTTCTTCTGTTTCAGATTTTTTGCTAGAGATGGATCTAGTTAATCTTATTTGGTGTCTGACTCCATTGTAACATTATCATCCTGTGGCCAAAATCCATGATTTGCAGTCCAAATCTGTTTTTTTGCGGCCAACGGCAGACTGAGCACTGATTGGTGGTGTTTGGCAACTCCATTGGGAATTCTTTGGTGTCACAAAACTGACCAAAACTTATATCTTTACTGGGTCTCACTAAATGGGTCATTCTTTGGTTTAGTATGTAAGTTTCGGCCAGGTTGTTGCAGCTGACCAAAACTTTTGTCAAGTACCATATGTGTTGTGCAAAATTGCTAAAACAGCTGTTTATGTAATAATTTAAGAAACTACATAGCACCTCATTACTTCTCACAATGGTAAAGGTTATTCAAATTGACTACTATGGTCTTTTAAGACTGTTGGTGAAATCTGACTGGAATGGAGACCTAAGAGGGTACAGATCTTTGAGAGCATGGCGGGGGGCGGGGAAGGGGATCTTTTGTAAATATTGGGGAGGCCAAGTTACCAGATAGCCTGATAAGCTCTGACATAGTATACTGTACAAAATCGTCTAGTATATCATTTGAGCACAAATGGTAATACATAATTGGCTAAAACAACAAACAAAAAAACAATTTTTTGTATATGTGCATGTAAAAGGTTCTGGATAAAAAAGCCCCATAATGGAACAAGCAGTACATAATATCCAGAATCCACCCATGTTAGAGTCATTCATCATTTATCACATTTCTTCCTACTGAAATAGGAAATTGAACACGGTTTTATAATTTAAAGATTTTTGAGTCATATTATATTGGCACCTTGTGAAAAAACAGAATTTATATGTTTTGGGGTTTTTGGATATATATACGAATTATATATTATTATATATATCAGCGGGGTTTGGGGGGATTGTAAAAAAATATGGTAGACTTAGAGCGCAGGACAATAGGTAATTTTAGAGGGGATGACTACATATGTAAAATTTTTTGAAATGTGACATATACACAAACATATCAATGGAATAAAAAATTTTTCCCTTTATGAGCCAGTTTCTTGATCTCTGTGTTCCTTTCACCCCCCCCATGAGACAAAAGGATTTTGTCTTCGGGCAAAAATACGGGGTTTGATGAACAGGAAAACATTGTTGTTTTGAGAATTCTGGCGGTCCACAGTCTTTGGTGGGCAGCTGCATTTTTATAATAACCCCCAGTTCTGAGGTGTCGATGATAGGGGGGCTTTTTCCGTGCACCCCTGGAAATTCCTTTCAAGCTTGTTACTTCCTCTATCATCTCTGATTTGCTGGCATCCTCATGGGTTTCTCGCTACTGCTTATTTAACACAAGGGTGATAGTTTGGGGGTTTTTCTTTTGGTTGAAACAAAGGCCACATTTCATCAGCTTTAGCTCTCCAAAGAGGCAAGGTCCTTTGGTTTTTTTTCTTTTTTTCTGGTGAAAATTCCTCAAAGTTCCCATCTTTCACATCCTTCAATTCTTCTTGGTTAGAATCATTTTTCATTTTGTCATTATGTACTTTACTTTCTTCAGCATGAATCTCACATACTGCTTCATTCTTTTTCACATCTTCTGACTGTATTGTATTCATGCAGTCATTCAAAAACTCAACAGACTGAGTTGATTTTTTTCTTTCCAAGGATGCAGTAGATTTATGGAGGCTTTCCCTTGAAATTCCAAGACTTTCTTTTTCTGATTCTAAATCACAGACTACCTTCTTAATGTTATCACTGGAATTTTTTGTGTTAAGTGATACGTTGCTCTGGCTGTCTTCTTCATTCTTAGCTTCAGCTCTGACATCTGGCTGCATTAGTGCCGAGCTTTCAATGTTGCTTAGGTTGATATTCTGAACAAATATTTTCTTGAAGGATGGAACGATTATAACACAGAGGATGACCCACAACATGGAAGCAAACAGCCAATAGGAGTGGTACCATCCTGCATGGTGTGCCGCTGCAAAACTAGTGTGCGGAGTTACCAATAAAGGCAAGAGTACAAATACATACAGAGCATAGAAGCATGAGACCAACACTGGATAGATTAATGTCAGAAGAAAGACCACTAGGAGACGTCTTTCATCAATTGACCACTTCTTGAAATTTGGCATAACTGATTTTTTCATGATGAATAAATGTGCTTAATAGTTCCACTCAAAGTTCAGTACTAGTTATAAGTTTTCCAGAAAGTCACTAGTAAAGGCACTCTTGATGAACACAGTGGGAAGGGTAAGCAGTGACTAGTGGTGGGGTAATAATATCCTGTCCTGATTAAGGAGAGTGTTGCCCCACCATACAGCGCAGGAAGCTGATAAGAATCCTCTGCTCCCTTACACACAAAATAATGTCATGGTGGCTGTAACTCACGTATCTACTTCAACATGGGTTTAAAATAACAAAAAATACAAATAAATCATATTGAGGCAAAAAAAACAGTACAAAAGACTCTTGACTGTGGCAAGGTTTGGTAGAATAGCTTTAAATAACAATACTAAAAAGCATAAACAATTACTTTACTTGTATATCTAATTCTTTATCTTGAGCAATATGGCCTCATCAATATGACAGTCTTTCAATATATTAAAAATGTCTATAAACTGAGACTCCATGTATGCCTGCTGTTCTGCTGGTGACTTGGTAGTAGGTGATGCAGGGGCAGGTGAGGAGGTGAGTGATGATCTGCTTGACGAGTTGCTTTTCATAGATGATGAAGAACCCTTTCTTACAGGTAGGGTCGGCTTCCAACCTGCATTACGATAGTTAACCGAACCCTGGCGGTTGAAAACACTCTGAACAAGAGATTCTGAGGGTTTACCAGTTTTTTCATTGATAGCTTCCATAGCTACTTCTGAATCACTTCTTTTAGCAGTGTTTTGCAGGCACACCTTTATCAGATCTTCTGTTTCATGAATCTTTGGTAAGTCATCATGGACGACTGTTGAAGTCTGAGTTTTATCTGAGGATTGAGACATAATGCAGATGGTTTCTACTGTGTACTGTCTATTAGAAAAAAATAAGAATACTCTTATCTATTACAAATGAAAGCCTACTTATTAAAAGCTTCCTCTTTCTGTACCATCATATTTTCCTCTTTTTCATCCTCTTCATCAATACTTTTCCAGATGTTTCTTGTTGCTTCCAAAGAATATGACTCTAGACTTGTATCTGAATCCAACCTTACTAATGTGAGATATCTATCAAAGGGTCGAAGTGGGGGAAGGCCTTGAAATGAATCTTGTTTGGATAAATGCTTTTGTGATTTATTATCTTGGTCACTATACTCAACTTCTGCAGAAGCAACTGTGGTATTTTGTCTTTCAGCAGTTGAGGGTTGAATGGTGCCAACAGATTCACTTATATCTGTAGGAAAACTTTGCTGACACCCAGGAGCTGATGACTGCCTTTTACCTAAGGATGACAAGAATTCTTCTGTATTTGCTTCTTCAGAGTCAAACCCGAGATTATCAACGTGATATCCGTCTTCATCCACGGTGCTCAAAAGATGTGTACGCCCAAGAGTGCCATAGCTTGTAGGTTGTACTATGGGACAAGTTTCTCGTCCATGGATGTAAAAATTCTGCAAGTTATCATCTACATCTCTCTCCCCTGAATTTCTAGAGGATACTTGAGTTGGTACAGCAACTGTCTTCACAAGCGGACAAGGAGGAGCAGCTGTAGTGATGGAGTTGACTCGATCCTTCCTTGTGTTGATGGAATATTTTGTCTGGTTACCTTCACTCACTCTTTCAGTGTGTTTCGTCAGTTGGCAGTCTACATTATTGTATACTTGACTGGTTACTTCACTGTTTTGATCACCAACAACACATCCTTTAGCTTTCCTGGCCCAAGCACACGCCACAGCAATGATCACAATCAAAAACACAAAAAGACTGCATGCAAAAGTGACTCCTAAAATGAAAAGCACACGGCTCTTGGTTTTATATGAAAGAGGAGACAACTGCTGCTTAGTCTTGTTTCCTGTTGACTGACCATCTTGACTCACACTCTCTGTTCGTGGTTCTGAATTAGGCAGCACCATTACTACAATGATGAGAATAATTGTTGACACTAACAGTGGCACAATGACAGAGAGTAACAAAATGGCACCAAACTTTCTCTTGGCCATATTCCAAATTTCAATTCACATTTGGTTGAGACACTAGACAACTACTGCTGAGGATACTGCTGAGGCACTATATTGCCTACTACTGAGGATGTGAAACATAACACCTCTATATAAAGGCTATGACTAGTGTGTCACATCACAAGTAATCTATAGTTCCTCTAAGTATCATGTGAAAATAATATGATAAAATATATATATAAATAAATTAAATTTTATATATTATATATTATATAATATATATATTATATTATATAATATATATATATAAATTTTATATTATATATATATAAAAATTATATATATATAATATATTATATATATATATAAAATATATATATAATATATATAATATTTTATATATATTATATATATATTTATACTTATATATATATAACTATATATATATATATATGTAGTTTGTTTCAATGTGTTCGTTTTTTTATTTGATCTCACTGGCATGTGACATATGGTAACTAGAGTGAGGATGTGATAATGATAAGAAACTTGATAAACACATGAGGTGAGGAATCCCAACATCCTGTGGCGTCCTCTCTCTGAAAAGTGTGATGAAGCAGCTCTGAAGACTTGATATCCAACAAATTAGACAACAGAACCTTTGCAGCATAAATAGATTAAATTATAAATCATGGCCTAATACCAATATTTCATTATGCAAAGTTAGTACCAACGTATAACTCAAATAAACATTAAACACTAGTATAGTTTCAAGTTTGGGTTTCTGAGAGAATTCCATATTTTCCAATATATTTCCTTGGACACATATATCACTCCACATACAGTATATGTGTGTGTGTGTGTGTGTGTGTGTGTGTGTGTGTGTGTGTGTTGTGGAGAGAGAGAGAGAGAGAGAGGAGAGAGAGAAGAGAGAGAGAGAGAGAGAGAGAGAGAGAGAGAGAGAAAGAGAGAGAGAGAGAGGAGAGAGAGAGAGAGAGAGAGAGAGAGAGAGAGAGGAGAGAGAGAGGAGAGAGAAGAGGAAGAGAGAGAGAGAGAGGGGGAGGAGAGAGAGAGAGGGGGAGAGAAGAGAGAGAGAGAGAGAGAGAAGAGAGAGAAAAGAGAGAGAGAGAGAGAGAGAGAGAGAGAGAGAGAGAGAGAGAAGAGAGAGAGAAAAGAGAGAGAGAGAGAGAGAAAAGAGAGAGAGAGAGAGAAAAGAGAGACAGAGAGAAAGAGAGAGAGAGAGAGAAGAGAGAGAGAGAGAGAAGAGAGAGAGAGAGAGAGAGAAGAGAGAGAGAGAGGAGAGAGAGAGAGAGAGAGAGAGAGAGAAGAGAGAGAGGAGAGAGAGAGAGGAAAAGAGAGAGAGAGGGGGGAGAGAGAGGAGAGAGAAAGAGAGAGAGAAGAGAGGAAGAGGAGAGAGGGGAGAGAGAAGAGAGAGAGAGAGAGAGGGGGAGAGAGAAAAGAGAGAGAGAGAGAGGGGAGAGAGAGAGAGAGGGGAGAGAGAGGGAGAGAGAGCTGCGCGACGGGGCGGATAATATGTCTCGAGCCCTTACTTCCCGCCTCCTGGCCCTTCAGAGATGCCATGTGCCTCACCGAGACTACACCACCAAACCCACGGATCAGCCATGGTTTGGCTACCGTTGCCGTGTTGCTGCTGAGGCCAAGTACTCAGTGTGGCTCCGCTACAAGCGGAACCCGACTCGGCGCACAAGGACCTGCAACCCGGGGGGGCCTGAGGAGGATGGTGGTGTCCAGCAAATGGGGCCCTGAAAAGTGAGAAGGGGGAAACCCGCCCCACAAAAAACGAGGCCCCAGGCGTGGGAAACAAGACTTGGTGGTCCCTGGTTAAGGAAAAACAGGGAATCAGCCGCCAAAATTCAATTCTTCCCCTCACCAAGCAGGACGGAACAGCGGCCGTCAGCAGCAAGGAGAAGGCTCAGCTGCTGGCTAATCTCTTCTCAGCAAAGATGAAGGTGGAGGCCCCCCGGCAGCCCCCGCCTCGTCTGGAGCAGCAGTGTGAAGAGACAGTCCACAAGGTGGAGGTGACGCAGGCGCAGGTCGAGCACATCCTGCGAGGGCTCGAAACCAAAAAAGCCACTGACCCTGATGACGTCACCCCGCACTTGTTAAAACAGTGCGCCTGGGAGCTGTCTGTCCCTCTCACAACAGTCTTCACTGCCTGCCTGCAGGAAAACACCTGACCTTCAGTGTGGAAGGAGGCTCGAGTGGTTGGTTCCTGTACACAGGAGGAGTTCCAGATCTGACCCCAAAAACTACAGGCCCATCTCCCTGCTGTCTGTGGTGGGGAAAGTGTTCGAGAGGATTGTGGCAGAGGTAATCTGTCGTCACCTCAGCGACAACTCCCTCCTCTCCGACCAACAGTTTGTGTTCAGACCTGGACAGTCCACCTCTGACCTACTGATGCTCCTTACCCGAAATTGGCAGGACGCCCTGGATGACGGCCAGGACACTGTCGTGGTGGCCCTTGACATAGCGGGGGCCTTCGACAGGGTGTGGCACGGAGGCCTTCTCAAAAAACTCCAAGGCAAAGGCATCCAGGTTGATCTCCTGCTGCTCCTGGGGAACTACCTGAAGGGAAGAACCCTCCAGGTCGTCGTCAACGAGCAGGCCTTTGAGTCCCTGCCAGTGGAAGCATCAGTCCCACAGGGCTCTGTGCTGGGGCCAGTCCTGTGGAACATCTACGTGGATGATCTTCTCCAGCAGCTGCCAGCAGTCTCGGCTTACATTGATGACTGTACTCTCTCCTGCTTCTACCCGCGACATGACAGTGGGCGTGCTGCTGATGAGATCAATCAGCAGCTGAGTATTATACAGGAGTGGGGTACACATTGGCAGGTGACCTTTGCTCCGGAGAAGACACAGGCAATGGTGGTTTCTCGGTCCTCTGCTGCCAGGCCAGCAGTGGAAGGGAGGCTGCGGTTTGGTGGCGTTCCTCTCCCACTCCAGGAAGCCGTCAAGGTTCTGGGAGTAGAGGTGGACCGAGAGCTAAGGTTTGACGGCCACATCAAACACATTATTAAAAAGGCCTCTCACAGGGTCTCCGTCCTGCGAAGGGTAGCCAGCTTCCTCGACAGGGGTGGGAAGCTCTTGCTCTACAATCCCAGATACGGCCTTACTTAGAGTACGCCGTCCTCTCCTGGATGTGGTGTGCAGCCTCGCACACTAGAAGGCTGGACACCATCCAGCGTCGAGCCCTGCGAGTGGTGGAAGCTGCAGACCCCCCAGCCCATCCCGAGCCGGTGAGTCCCCTCGACTCACTGGAACACCGCAGGGACGTCGCGGCGCTTGTGGTATTCCACAAGGCACAGGTGCAGGGAGTGCCACACCTGGCTGGGTTACGACAGCCTCCGAGAGTCGCCACGCAAAGCACGAGAACGGTACTTACCAGTGGTGATGCAGTGGAGGTGCCGCGTTCCCGTGCCAGCCAGCACCAACGCACCTTTGTGGGCCGCGTCTCCAAGATGTGGAACATTTTCACGGCCGCCGTCCCTCACATCCAGGAGATGAACACACAAAGTGTAAAGTTGGCGGCTAATCGGTGGAGACTGTCAAAGCCCACCCCGCTGACACTAGTGATACCGTGACACTTAGTGACAGCAACAGTGCCTCAACAAACACTTTAGTGATGCATATATGTATATAATGTTAGTTTTTTAGGTCTTTGTATTTATGTGTATATAGTTATTTTCCTTAAGATAGGTAGCACACGACAGTGCACCTTTGGGCTTCTTGTATATGTATGTTTAAATAAAAAAATAAAAAAGAGAGAGAGAGAGAGAGACCTACCACACGCACCCCTGCACACACTGCCCCTGCACTGAGGGGACAAACTCCAGGCGATCAAGGGAAATCCCGAACAGATACAGCTCATCCCACCCCTCAGAACACAGGCACAGCCAGCAGACAGAAGACCAAGAACCCTACTCACCGACAAAGTCTCCCTCTTCCCCGGACACCTGGTCACAAGCGCCGCCTGAACAATTACATCGCGCCGCCCTTGAAACCCATCTCATTACTGTCCCTGCCCCTGCCCGGCCCCCGAGGAATCACCACCAAGGAATTTTGCTTCCAATGCAACAGAAGCAGTCACACCGACAACACCTGCCACTGGTTGAATTGGTGCGACCACTGCTACCGTGAGGGTCACACCATAGAAAACTGTCGCTCCTTGCTTGCCCAAAAGAGGTACGATAAGCTCTGCCATTAGCTGACTGAGCAGGCAGCTATCACTTCCTGCCTCGTTGAGACACTCAACAGACACCTCACGCATCCCCCCTTCCCTGGAAACCCAGCGGGCCATCACCAGACTCTGCACTCCACCATAGTAACCCAACCCCCCCTACACACCCTGGAATTATGCCAACCCACCGACCTTCACAAGAGAAACTGACTCTTATTCCCGCTAATGTCAGAGGACTCCAAACCAACATAGGAGATCTCGCTCACTCTTTCATCATCCCACACAACCCAGACATCATTGCTACGGTCGAGACCTTCCTGAACCCTACTATCCCGGCCAACTTTGGACACATCCAGGAATATTCAAGATGGCACCGAAGAGACCGTGCCCACGGCACCTTCGGGGGCATCGCCGTCTGCTTCCGCGAAGGTCTCGCTGTAGAGGCCCTCGAGGTTGAAATGGATAGGCACCTTGAGATGATGTTCTACAGACTGTGGACGAGTCGCCACGATACCATCCTGCTATGCGTCTGCTACCGCCCACAGTGGCAGGGAAATGACCCCATCCACTTCCTCCACTCCAACATTGACACCCTACTTCTCCAGCACTCCCGCAACCATCTCATTGTTGTAGGGGACATGAACCAGCATCTGGTTGTGAGGCAGTTCGAGAATTTACTGACTGAGTACGGCCTTAGCAACCATGTCAACTTTCCCACCCACACCTCTGGCTCCTCCCTCGACCCCGTCATCACAGATTTGTCGGACGAAGTGATTACCTGCCTCCCCCTGGGCATGGTTGGATCATCGGACCACTCTGCCCTGCTTACCACCATCAGCACCACTGTGGTACGCGACGAGGCTACTGCCCGAGTCAACTGGCTATGGTCTCGGGGAGATTGGGACAGCCTAAAGGAAAACTTGGACTCCCTTGTGTGGACGGAGCTTCTCCAAGGTGATGTAAACACACAAGTGGAGACCTTCACCAACCTCCTCCTATCCCTCCAGGAAAACCATATATATACCCAGCCAAACCTACAAATCCACGCCCCATGGTCAGGGGCGGATTTATGGTGTGCGGGGCCCTAGGCCGGTGGGAGTGCGGGGCCCTGAATGAAATGTGGGGTAAAATTCTAGAGTCCTTTCCCACCCTGAGTATTTTTTTTTTTCTCCAGACCTTCACAGATCCCTTCAGATACCTCTAAAACGTAATTATAAAGTGGGAGAGATGCCCCCTTCAACGCCCCCTCCCCCCTATATTACCCCCGCCCAGGACCCCCAAAAATAAAATTACTAACCTAACCTCACTACAACCTAACCAATAACCTGCTAACGAGATCTAAGGGCGGGAAAGGACTACAATGTTACCAGGTTAGGTTATATTGAGGTCAGGTTAGTAATTTATTTTATATTTTTTAATCTCTCCTCCATTTTATTATTACGTTTTAGAGGTATCTGAAGGGATTTGTGAAGGTCTGGAGAAAATAAAACCACTAATAAGGGCGGGAAAGGTCTCTAGAATTTTACCAAATGTGGTTCCGATTTCATAGTACATGTAGTTTAATTTTAAAAAATTCCACCCATATTTTACATTATGTTGGTAGTAATTTGTGGCATATTATGGTACATGCAATGTAACAGTGTTCCAGCAAATAAGAAAGGTCCAGCATTCAGATTTTCATTGAAAACATATTTTTTCCTCTGGGGTGCGGGGCCCTTGCAAACGCGGGGCCTAGGCCGTGGCCTACTCGGCCCCCCCCTAAATCCGCCACTGCCCATGGTCAGCCCTGGTTTGGTTTTCAGTGTAGGAGAGCTGCTGACAACAAGAGCAGGGCCTGGCTGCAGTACAAGTCCCACCCCTCCCAACTCAACAAACATCGGCACAAAAAAGCCTGCAAGACCATGTGCTAGGTCCAAAAGCAAGCCATACAACGCTGGAGAGAGGACTTAGAGGCCAAGTGCAGCGGCCAGGCAGTGAGCAGTAAGGAGTGGTGGTGTGGAGTGAAGCAGCAGCAAGGCCTCTTTGCTGACACCACCATTCCGCCGCTCACCAGACCAAACGGGTCGGTGGCTGTCCGCGACAAGGACAAGGCTAAGCTGTTGGCAGCTCATTTTTCTTTAAAGATGTCAGTGCCAGACCCCTCACGCGAGCCCCCAGAGATACCATCCCTCACCAGGGCCTCTCTGGAAAGTCTCGCATTCAACAATAAGGAAGTAGAAAATCAGCTGCAGCAAATAGATCCCAAGAAGGCGCTAGGGCCCAACAACATCAGCCCTCACCTACTAAAGGGATGTGCTGCCCAGCTCGCTCCACCACTCACCATCATCTTCAACAACATTCTTTCCTCGTGCAAGTGGCCCACGCAATGGAAAGAGGCAAGAGTGGTGGCCATCTACAAAAAAAACAGCAAACGGGACCCAAAGAACTACCGCCCAATTTCCCTCCTCACCACTGTTGGGAAAATCCTGGAGTCCCTCATCACCGCCAAGATCAACACCTTCTTGGACGCCCACCATCTCCTAACTCCAAGCAATTTGGTTTCAGGCTGGGAAGGTCAGCTGCAAACCTGCTCCTCCTTCAGTCTGCTTCCTGGAACCACTCGCTGGATAGAGGAATGGACAACTTTGTCGTGGCTTTGGACATCGCCGGAGCCTTTGACAAGGTGTGGCACCGAGGTCTCGCTGCCAAGCTGAGGAGCCTGGGAGTGCGCGGTGCCCTGCTGCAGCTCATCCAGAACTACCTCAAAGACAGGACCTTACGGGTGGTGATCAACGGCCACACTTCCAGCCAGCAACCCATCCACGCAAGCGTCCCGCAGGGCAGCGTACTCGGGCCTCTTCTGTGGAATGTCTACTACAATGACATTCTCCAGCTCATTCCTGAGGCCCAGGCCTACGCTGATGACTGCACCCTTGCCTTCCCCTGCGACAGACGTGACTGGCAGGACACGGTGTGCCATCAACCTGGCATTGGACAACATCGTCACCTGGAGTAGTCGATGGCAGGTCAGCCTGGCCCCTGACAAAACCCAGGCACTGCTTATCTCCCGCAGGCAAGACATCGCCAACCTGCCTGCACCGGATATACAGCTTGAGGGCAGACCACTCCCGCTTCAGAGATCCATCTCCATCCTTGGGGTAGAGTTTGACGTGGGACTGACCTTCACCAGTCCTGCCAGGAAAGTTGCTAAAAACTCGGCCTGGAGACTCAGCTGTGTCCGATGCATCTCCCACCTTCTGGATGCCAAGGGGGTTGAGGTCTTGTACGAGGCACAGGTACCTCCCCTCATGGAATACTCCCCCCTATCATGGTCTTCCTGCCCGCCCTCTTACCTGGCCACACTAGACCGCGTCTAAAGAGCCCAGCAACTGGTTAACGACAAACGTCCCCACCTCGTGCCTGACTCCTTCCAACCCCTCCAGGAGCGCAGGGATGTGGCAGGTTTATGTGTCATACAAAAGGCACTCCATCTCCACACCCCGAACCTGGCAGCCATCAAGCTCCCCAGGCCCCCGCCGCCCCTTCACTCCACCCGTGTCACCCCACACAGACAGGAGCAAGTGACTGTGCCCTTCTCCAGGACAGAGCACCACCTACGTTCCTTCTTACCCCGCTACGGCCGTCTGTGGAACCAGTTAGTTTACCAAACCGACCTCCACCACCACGCCTCGCTACAAGACTTTAAGCAGGGGGTGAACAGCTGGTTGATGGCCTAGATTATTATTAAATATAAAATGTCTGTTTTATATCATATGTAGCTATAGATAGCTCGTGTAAAACCTAGAGCTTTAGCTCTAACAAGTGCTTGTGGGCCCTTCGGACCCATGTATTGATGTTTGTAGTAGTAGTATATATTAAACAACAATGTGAGTGCAAGCCCCAATCGCGTTGTTGCTGTCGTTGGTCACTGGTTAAAGTGCCTCGGGGTAGATCACGTTCCGTGTGATTCCACGGGGCGCCAACACTTCGACGGCATCATCACAGCCAACCCTTGACAGGCTGACGTAGAGTTTGCCGTGCCAAATTAGTATATTAGAATATCGACCCCAAGCACACCCACACGCACCCACACGCACCCACACACACACACACACAGTGTACACAGAAGCGGGCGGAGGAGGAAAGGCTCCCAAACAATTGGATGCGCTGGATGAATGCAGGGACCACCAACCCCGCAGAGAAAGCTGAAAGACCGTAAGTACCTATAGGTTAGGGCTGTGGAGTTTAAATGTCCCGTCTCCAAACGATTTACCTAAAAAAGTGACAAGTAGTGGAAGTGAAATAAAACGTAAACAAGGATAAACAAAATGGCAGATCAGCTGGGGCCGGCTGGGACCCCATTCCACGGCTTCAACAGCAATGAAAAGGACTTATTGGGACTGAAAGCGAACGAGAAGAGTTGTAATGTTGGAAAATATTGTACATGAATTAATGGATAAACTTGAGAAGATGGAAAAGAAAGTGTACGTATTGGAAAAAGATAATTCTATTTTGAAAAATAGAGTGGACGAACTAAACGGAAAGCAGGACGATGAAAAGGTTGAGCAAATGCATGCTGAAATGTACTCTGTACACAAGAAATGGAAAATGACACAAGAGGAAATGAAAGATGAAAGAAAAACATGGAAGATAGAACAGGAAAAAGAACAAGACAACTTACGACAGATAATAGAAGATCAAGAAAATGAAAAGAAAAATCTGACCAAAAATGTAGTAAAAGTAATCAAACAAAAGGAAAATCTAGTAAGAGATACGGTAGACAAAAAGAAATGTGTCATCATTTTTGGTTTGAAGGAGAAAGTGCTGCCCAAGAAAAACTTGAGAGAAGAGGAAGAAAAGAAAGTGTCAAAAGAAATTTTTAAAGTAGTAGAAGAAAATACGGAGGTAGAAGAAGAAATAGAAGAAATACATAGGTTAGGAAAATATGAAGAGGGAGGGGCCCGCCCCTTGAAAGTTAAGGTTAGGTCACAAAATACAGCACTAGATATATTGTCTAAGGCATGGAAACTGGCAAAGAAAATATAAGAATATAAGAAAATATGGATAAGAAAACATATGAATGAGGAAGAAAGAGCCAGTCTGAATGTACTGTTTAAAGAAGCCAAAGCAAAAAACGAACTGAGGACGGAAGAGGAAAAACAGAAATTCTATTGGAGAGTTTTGGACCAAAAACTGAAGAAGTGGTATCTAAAAGAAAAAGAGTAAGAAAAGACAGTCCAAAGGAAAATGAAATAGGATGGCAGGTATCGTATACAAATATAAATGGGCTAGAGTCAACATTAACAGAAATAAACAATTACCTGAGAGCCAAGAAACCAGACATATTAGGTCTAGTAGAAACGAAGCTGAGTGATTCTGAGGATGTGCCAGTTGGGGAGGGTCAATATAATGTATGGAGGAGAAACAGAAACCAGAAAAAGGGAGGTGGTGTAATGGTGTTAACAAGGAAGGATGTGGTAGTAGGAAATGTGGAGAAAGGAGAAGGAATGGCCGAGGTGTTGAAGGTAGAGTTGGTGATGAAAAAAGGAAGAATAATAGACTTAGTAATCGTATACGTTCCACCCAAGACAAATTCCTGGGGGAGAGAAGAGTACGGAGACATGATAAGAGACACAAGCAAATGTTTAAAGAATACGATGGAAAATAGTGAGAACATAATTTTGATGGGAGATTTTAACTGCAAAGAAGTTTGCTGGGAAGAATGGTATACTGAAGGAGGAGAAAACTCATGGGGTGGTATATTGTTGGATTTGGTAATGAATAACATCATGACTCAGTGGATTAAAGAGAACACAAGATTCAGAGGTAGCGAAGAACCATCAAGACTAGACCTACTATTGACGAAAGAACTGGAAGTAATTAGTAAAGTGAATTATCAGTGCCCACTTGGAAAGAGCGACCATGTACTTATTGAATTTGAAATAAATCATAGCATAAAAGAGGGGAGAAAAGAACATAAGAAAGGAAGATACAATTATGGAAAAGCAGACTTTGACGGATTAAGAACATTCTTCGGAGAGACAGACTGGAGTCATTTCCATGCAGCAACGAGTACCCAGAAAAAATGGGATGAGTTCATCCGAATTTACACCGAAGGAATAAATAGTTATGTTCCAAGGATAGTTATCAGAGAAAAGAAAAAAAATTAATGGTTTAACAGAAAATGTGAATTAGCAAGACTAGAAAGAGAAAAAACATGGAATAGTTGGAGGAAAAAAGGTGGCAGCAACCTTTGGGAGAAGTGCAAAACAACTAGAAATGAATATGTAAGAATCCGAAGAGAAGAAGAAAGTAACTATGAGAGGAATATAATAGAAAAATGTAAGAATGAACCGAAACTTTTCTATAGATATATTAATGGAAAAATGAAAAACAAGGAAGGAATAGATAAGCTGAAGGTAGAAGGCATAGTGTATGAAGATGCATTACAACAGGCCGAGGTGATGAATAAGTGCTTACAGACTGTATTTACAAGAGAAAGTGAATTTAAAACGAAAAATATAATAGCAAAAGAAAATATAATGGAAGACATAAAAGTAGACGTAATAGAAGTAAAAAGGCTAATGGAAAGTCAAGATGTGAGAAAAGCCCCGGGTCCAGATGGAGTGTCGAACTGGATAATGAAAGAGTGCAGTAACCAACTAGCAGGAAAATTACATAGTGTAATTGAGAGTTCATTCAAGGAGAGCAGAGTCCCGCTTGATTGGAAAAGAGCAAATATTGTGCCAATTCACAAAGGAGGTGACAAAGAAGAACCACTAAATTACAGGCCAGCATCATTAACAAGTGTAGTGGCAAAAATGTGTGAAAAAATTGTGAAGGACAGATGGTTGGAATATTTGGAAGAGACAAACACACTTGCAGGTGGCCAGTTTGGATTTAGAGGAGGAATGTCATGTACAACAAATCTATTGAGCTTTTACTCGAGTGATCGATGTGACACAGGAAAGAGAAGGGTGGGTCGATTGCATTTACTTGGACCTAAAGAAGGCATTTGACAAGGTACCTCATAAGAGACTGCTCTGGAAGCTAGAACATGTAGGAGGATTGAAGGGTGGTTTGCTGAAGTGGATGGAAGACTTTTTGAGCAACAGAGATGAGAACAGTAATAAAAGATCAAAAGTCAGAATGGTGCAGTGTGATAAGTGGAGTTCCTCAAGGATCAGTATTGGCCCCAGTGATGTTCTTGGTCTATGTAAATGATATGGCAGAAGGAGTAAACAGTTATATGAGCTTATTCGCTGATGATGCTAAATTACTAAGAAAAGTAGAAAGTAAAGAGGACTGTGAGGATTTACAAAAGGATCTAGATAAGATTTTCAGATGGAGTCAAATATGGGAAATGGAGTTTAATGCCAAAAAGTGTAAAGTGATGGAAATGGGCAGTAGCAAAAAGACGAGACAGAGAGGAAAGTATTCGATGGGAAACGAATGGATATCAAAACAAAGGTCGAAAAAAAGATCCGGGAGTATGGATTAAGGACAATTTGTCACCAGAGAAGCATATAAACAAGATCACAGGAGATACATACCAGTTGCTGAGGAATATAAGAATGGCATTCAAATATCTGGATGAAGAGATGATCAAGAAATTGATAACATCTCTGATTCGACCAAGGTTGGAATATGCGGCAGTGATTTGGTCACCACATAAAAAGAAGGATATAAGGAAGATTGAGAGAATACAAAGAGCAGCCACAAAAATGGCTCCAAGCCTGAGAGATTTAACATATGAAAAAAGACTTTCAAGACTAAAACTCCCAACACTTGAGAAAAGAAGAGAAAGGGGAGATTTTATAGCAGTGTATAGAGCATCAATGGGTCTGGAAAAAATTATAGAAATTATCTGTTTGTGTGGGACGACAGAAGTACAAGAGGTCATGAGAAGAAATTGAAAAGGACAACATGCAAGAGGGAATATAAAAAATACAGCTTCCGTATAGAGCATAGAAGCCTGGAACAACCTTGATGCAAAAGTGATTAATGCAAGAAGTATTCAGGACTTCAAAGGCAAACTGGATAATTGTAGATTTGGAGACGGGACAGTACGAGCATAGCTCTTTTCCTGTGTGTTACAACTAGGTAAATACAACTAGGTAAATACACACACGCACATACACGCACGCATGCACGCACACACACACACACACACACACACACACACACGCACACACACACACATACACACACACATGCATGCATGCATGCACACATACACTCACACATGCACACAAACGGTAAGTTCATTAGTCTACGGAGTTCGAAATGCGACAAGCCGGTACCGCAGAGTTTCTTCTTGTAATCTAATACTGTACTCCTAAAAAGTGTTTAGCCCAAGGCCACCCTTCAAAATTATTCAATCAACATGGGACCAAGCCGCTTACCACCTACGATTTATTTGCGATTTTTTGAGCCTGCTCTCATCAAAATTGAATTTACAGTTTCGGCTACCCAAAACAGACAGAGACACACACAGACACACGGCTACTCCTATACTATATTAGATAACACCAAATATACTAACAATTTAAATAAAAAAAAAGAAAAAAAAGAGAGCGAGAGAGGAGAGAGAGAGAGAGAGAGATTCTTTTCCATAACCTAAGGACAGTATTTAATGGTGTATACACGGTAGGGGAAGGTGTGGTGTTGCAAGAATAAAGAATGGACATGATTTCCAGTGGTTTTCTTGCCATTGCCATAAAAAAAAGGTGATGATGAATCACCTATTTTGGTGATGATGATGATTATGATGATGAAAGTCTTTGGTTCTAAACAAGAAAATATCTCTTCCATGAAAAAGGCAGATCACTGGAAATCATGCCCATTGTTTATTCTTCCAACACCACAGCTTCCCCTACCATATACAGGGAAGTCCCGAAGATACCAGCAGTTAGGTTTCGCCTGGCATACTCGTAAAGCAAAATCTCGTATAGTGAAATACATAACTAATGGTAAAATATAGGTTTGGTTCCAGGACCCCATCAAAGACATGTTTTTCAAGCTAAAATAAACTGTAGCGGTCCCAAGGTTGGGGCCGCACACCTGGCTAATTACCCCTAAAGGTCAGGCTGCACACCTGGCTAATTACCCTTCAGGTCACGCCTTGCTTGGGGTGACCTGACTGGGGTCAACCAAAATCCCCCTTTGTCCAGCCCGGGAGTCCTGTATTCAGTCAGTTACCTACCAACCACTACAGTGAGAGGAACACAGGGAGAGGAGGAGTGGTGTTCCTCTCACTGTAGTGGTTGGTAGGTAACTGACTGAATACAGGACTCCCGGGCTGGACAAGGGGGATTTTGGTTGACCCCAGTCAGTCACCCCAAGCAAGGCGTGACCTGAAGGGTAATTAGCCAGGTGTGCGGCCTGACCTTTAGGGGTAATTAGCCAGGTGTGCGGCCCCAACCTTGGGACCGCTACAAAACTATACCAAACACAACAAACACAATGTTTGAATGTCGTAACATTGGATTTTCGATCTCGTATATTGAAAATAGACCCTAGTTTACTCAGCTCGTATCATTGATTTCTCGTATACCGAATGCTCGTATAACGGGACTTCCCTGTATATAGGCTACCACATAGACCACTATATCTCTGGACTGTTCACGCGACAATGTTTTGAAATTGCAATCTGCATAGCGGCCTGCGGCCCGCCCGACAAAGAGATATAGTGGTCTATGGACTATCATATAGACTGGTTTATCAGTATATATGATATACTGTAATCTTCGTAAATGTTTGTTCTATAATATTATCAAATAAAAAACAGTAAAACACGCTGAAGAAATGCCATTACGAGGCTCCAAAGAAATATGCATGAACTTCAACTCTTCGCCATTTAAAACTTTAAGAGTCAACTTTTATCATGAAGGGTATCAATAGAAGTGCAATTTTATTAGCTTTCCATTGATATATTTAGTTTTCTGATAAATGAATTAGAACCATGCATAAATTAGCGTTAAATAAATAAATAAAATCATCAATCGGGTAATTTTCCCGATTGATGAGGTTATTTATTTAGTTAATGCTAATTTATACATGGTGCTAATTCATTTATCAGAAAACGAAATATATAAGTAAATAAATAACATCATCAATCGGGAAAATTACCCGATTGATGATTTTATTTATTTATTTAACGCTAATTTATGCATGGTTCTAATTCATTTATCAGAAAACGAAATATATCAATGGAAAGCTAATAAAATTGCACTTCTATTGATACCCTTCATGATAAAAGTTGACTCGCAAAGTTTTAAATGGCGAAGAGTTGAAGTTCATGCATATTTCTTCAGAGTCTCGTAATGGCATTTCTTTAGTGTGTTTTACTGTTTTTTATTTGATAATATTATAGAACAAACATTTACGAAGATTACAGTATATCATATATACTCATAAACCAGTCTATATGATCCGTATATATATATATACACACAAACCTCGTTTTCCCGGACTAATAGGGGGGAGCACTGGTCCGGGAACTGCAAAAGTCCGGGAATCACAACAGTCCGATGCCATTACCCACCCCCGGACGTTTATCCTACTCTAGTATTTACTGTCCGGCAACCGCCAATATCAAATACCCCGTCGCGGACTTTTACGTCCGCTGAGCATGCAGCCACCTGGCGGGAGGCAGCAGAAAGTGTTCAATAGTCTCAAGAGACGTTCCTGCACCAGGGGCAGTGGGGGTCAGGGGACTAACGGAGGCTGTGCAGGTGAACCGTGAGTGTCGTGTGCCCAAATGTAAACAATACGACCGCTGAGCATGCTGCCACCTGGCGGGAGGCAGCAGAAAGTGTTCAATAGTCTCAGAGATGTTTCTGCACCAGGGGCAGTGGGAGTCAGGGGACTGACGGAGGCTGTGCAGGTGAACCATGAGTGTCGTGTGCCCAAATGTAAACAATACGACCGCTGAGCATGCTGCCACCTGGCGGGAGGCGCGGACACTGACCAGGGGTGACAGGAGATGCTCGGACCGCCGGACAACTTTGTCAATTTACGAACAGGACCAGGCATTTCAAGGTAAAAAAATAAAAAAATAATAATAATAATAATAATAATAATAATAATAATAATTGTCCGGGATTCTGACATATCCCCGGACCTCGGATTTTGTCCAGCAAATCCGATATCCGGGAAATGGAGGTCCGGGAAATCAAGGTTTGTGTGTATATATGAATCCGAGTGGCCCTCCGACTTCAGGCCCTTGTGCAACAGGCCGATATTCCGTGCACAGTCCAGATTTACAGTGGTCTATGGCTACCATTAAATACTGTCCTTATGTTATATAAGAATCTCTCTCTCTCATAATGTGTGATGTTACCTTCAAATGATCTTGTCTCGGAGAACTGTAGTCGCACTGAGAACACTTGAACGGTTTCTCAGGCAGGTGGTGCTTCACGTGCCTTCTGAGGTGGCTGTTGGTGATGAAGCTGCGGCCACAGTCTTCACAGATGAAGGGCCGGCTGTTGGAGTGCTGCAGCATGTGTTCCTTGAGGTGAGACTTCTTGGCCGTGGCGTAGGTGCACGTGGAGAACTGACACTTGAGAAGCTCGCCTTGGTGGAAGAGAAGGGAAGGTTTGAGGCGCTATACTAACCACAACACTATAGGCGCCACTGCACTAATGTCGCCAGGCGCTTTATACTACTGATTACATTACTGATATATTACTTTATATTACTGATTATAGAACTGAAACTTGAGCAGCTCTCCTTTAAGAACATAAGAAAATAAGGAAGCTACAAGAGGTCGCGAAACCTACACGAGGTAGTTCCTGTTACTTAACACTACCTACATCCACCTTTCATCCCCGTCCATGACATTATCTAGCCTCCTTTCAAAGCTCCCTATTGACTCCACACTAACTACCTGACGACTGAGACCATTCCATTCCTTTGTGGAAGAGAAGGGAAGGCTTGAGGTGCTATGCTACCAACACTATTCTGCATTCAAAGTGATGTATTTATCTCTATTTGAGTGAATAGAGAATAACACGTTTATTTCCTGACCCTATACAAGTAATTAACTATCCTATTATTAACTAACATTATTCTGCTTGCGCATTAACATCTTTATTCATTCCAGCATCTTAACCCGCGGGCTGTGGCAAGCCTTTCGGAAGGCTCTGCTGAGCGACTGCGGCATACCTTCCGGAAGCGCAATTTTCAATTGCATACAAAAACCGCGCCAACATTCGTAGAAGTCTACAAACTGTGTCACATATACACCTTGATGTCAGCCCTCGATAACAAACACCACCATCAGCCTAACTACGCTGTACGCAGAGATATACCACTCCTTGGGGTTTTTCCCAAGATCTTGGGATTTAGGTCCTGGCGTTGGGATATTTTTTGTCTATCTTGGGACTTTTAGAGGGATTATTCAATTATTTCTCCAGTAGTTTATCTCAAGGTACGGTACAACGGTACCTATGCTTACCTTGAGATAAACTACTGGAGAAATACTTGAATAATCCCCTCAAAATCTTGGGAAAAATCCCAAGGAGGGGCACCCCTGATCCCACCTCAGCAGTCTCTCGCCAGCGGTTTTTTAT
>JACEEZ010011235.1:45000-102500 GCA_016584305.1 Chionoecetes opilio
TCCGACTTGTCCAAACAACCGACTTTTTTGCACCACCACATTGTGTCTTGTTTTGGCCATTTATTTTACTTCGTTTTTTTTATTTTATAGAAAACATTGATTTGTGGCTTTATTTATGCATGAATTTTACTTTCGCGTATACCACTGGATCGGACTTCAAGAGCTGCATCTTTTATGTTCTATACCATTTTGTCCTTACGTTTATGGTTACTGTGATATCCGAACATCCGACTATTCCAATTATAATTGGAATAGTCGGATGTTCCGACTATTCCGACGGACCGAAGGTAGGTCGGATAATTATCCGACCTACCTTCGGTCCCCCCAAGGTCGGATAATTAATACTTAGCTGTAGTCCCAAGCTCTGAGTGCTAGGACTCTCGGTACATCCAGATACTTACAAGTGTCACACATGTGGGGAGGGCCGGGGAAATGTTCTCTCATATGAGCAAAGTAGAGTCTTGTGTGAAGGAAGGATGTCTGGCACATCTCACACACTCTCTCTGATGTACTGGCAGCTTCCTTTCTCCTTTCTGAACAAAATTACAGCAACATTGTGAATCCATGGAACTATAGTCAAAGGAAAGATAAATATTAACCCCATCACACCCAGATCTTTCCTTTGCTATAAAAAAAATGTATGTTGTCGAGCGATAAAATTAAGAAATGTCACTTAATATACCAAATTAGTTAGTGGACAAGGATACTAAAGAGGTCATATCTATAAAATATTGCTTATAGTCACTAAAAATCGTCTAATGGCACTCAAATTACAATAGAAATTACGTTTTGGGCCTCAAGGGGTTAAATTCCTTTATGAAAATCATACGCGGAATCTGGATGCAATATCTTTTATTTCTAAACATGCATGAATCCTCATTAAATGTATCCGAGTGAATTGCAGATATGTGACATCAAAGGTGCAGGTTGCTTTCTGATGTTTTGTTTCTGATTAACTTAAGAGGCTTTAACGTCCAACTAATGTAATTGCTCCATGGAAATATATCAGGATCGGAAAAGCTTTACACCCACTGACATTGCATTGCTGACACAAAACATAGTGTCCTTATTTCTCACAACAAAGACATTAAATTTTGATCCATATTAACCCCTTCACGCCCAGATCTTTCCTTGGCTATATAAAATTGTCTGTTGTCAGCCATAAAATTACGAAAAGTAACTGAATATACCAAACTAGTTAGTGGACAAGGATACTAAACAGGTCATATCTATAAAATATTGCTTATATTCACTAAAAATTGTTTAATGGTACTCAAATTACAATGGAAATTACGCTCTGGGTGTCAAGGAGTTAATCTTAGTGACTTTACGTTCTCCTTCCTTACCTTTATTCCTCTCCTTCCTGCACACCCTCTTCAGACCCTCCTTGACAGCCGATCCAACATCCTCCTCTTCAATCACGGTTGTGGACACTGCATCTCTTGCTTCATAGTCACAGATGTCTGGCTTGTCTTTCATCTCCTTACTCAAACAAATATCTGCCTTGCCGTTCAACATGATCCGCGGGTCGTCGGGATCTGCCTCGTGCGCCTCCATCTTAATCATGCTTATGAGGTCCGTGACGGGAGCGCCGGCAGGGAGTGAGGCCTCGGGGGACACTGTTACATCTTGACTAGTGCTTGACGACATTCCTGTGGCAAAAGGTTGTGATTATAGTTTTTTTTTTTAATGAGGCAAAAAATCCTGACCCCTGCTAGATGAGTATATACTACCCCTGCTTTACATGCAAAATATTAGAAACATAGTCTACATATATAAATTCCTGGAGTATCTAAGTTAGGTTCTTATATATTCACCGTCACTCTCATTAATGCCCATCTGCTTGTTTACCAGATCCCTTACATTAAGCCAGATGCCGGGTGAACGGATCTAATCAGTTGGAAGTCATTTCAAGCTCTCTTTCGCTCCACCTTCTCTCTAACGGAGAAAAGCAAAAGGACCCCTTGCTGCTTACTGACTAATATTTGATGCCAGAAGGGAATAATATGCTTCTTCTAAATTTATACTGTATTTTAGCATAGTTAACCGTATTATCAGGTAAACATGGGCATAAAAAAAAAAAAAAAAAAAAGCATGAGACCTTATGATAGAATGGAATTTTTGCCTTGTTAAAAAAAATAGACTAGAGTTGTACTACTGGTTCCCTGAAAAGTGTGCACGCATACACACACACTATGGACATGGGTTTTGAAAAGTTCTTCAGGAAAATTGACAGGGAAATGATGGGAATGACAGATGTTGAACAGAAATATGACTTTCTTGGAGGTATATGTAAAAGGTATTGAAAAGCATGTTCCATTGTATACAATAGGCTAGGGATATATTATAAAGACAAAGAGACCCAATCTAAACCCAAGAGAATAATTTTTCCAAAGTATAAACACACTTGAGGAAATTTTACGGAGTGCCAATAAACTCAAGGAAACAGGAATTCAAAGACATATGGTTGAAGAGATGCTTAGTCAGGAGGACATCGGATTAACCCCATCACACCCAGATCTTTCCTCTGCTATAAATAATTGTATGTTGTCGAGCCATAAAATTAAGAAAAGTCACTTAATATACCAAATTAGTTAGTCGACAAGGATACTAAACAGGTCATATCTCTAAAATATTGCTTATAGTCACTAAAAAATGGTCTAATGGTACTCAAATTACAATGGAAATTACGTTCTGGGCCTCAAGGGGTTAAGTAGGAAGAAAATTATAAACCCAAAAAGATAAGTGATATAATAAAAATAAGTAATCATTGTTTTCTTCCAAATTGTAAGGTTCAGAAATAGGAATGACAAAGACAATAGTAATAAATATGGTAGGTTATCTAAACTGAGAAAATATGTAAGAAGCAAAAATCATAATGATACAGCTAAGTATTAATTATCCGACCTTGGGGGGACCGAAGGTAGGTCGGATAATTGGAATAGTCGGATGTTCGGATATCACAGTAACCATAAACGTAAGGACAAAATGGTATAGAACATAAAAGATGCAGCTCTTGAAGGCCGATCCAGTGGTATACGCGAAAGTAAAATTCATGCATAAATAAAGCCACAAATCAATGTTTTCTAAAAACTTTAAAAAACGAAGTAAAATAAATGGCCAAAACAAGACACAATGTGGTGGTGAAAAAAGTCGGTTGTTTGGACAAGTCGGATGTTTGGAGGTCGGATGTTGGGAATTTGGCTGTATACTCAAATGTCGATGGAATGAAATCTAACAAATTCCTGGAGATAAATTATGTTCATGATATGCAGCAACTTATTTGACTGAAACAAAATTTATCATAATTTCCAATGATATCCTAAATATCTATAATTACAACACTTGGAGGATATACAGAAACTTAGGCAGAAAAAGGTTGTGTTTAGAATTATAACCGAGAGGAACTAAAAGTGAAGAAATAGATTGTAGACACACTCCTACAAGTAATAGAATCCTGCCTGATGTTTGAGTGCAATGCCATGATAAAGTTGTTCAATAGGATGATAAGAAAACACAAGATGAGTGTGTTGTAGCAACCAAAGAAGGACCTGACATCTTATTATGACTGTACTAATGCCCGTATTCGTAGTCACATACCATCATTGTACGTGGTCATTGTTCACTTTTTGTCTTGTCCTAATTAAATCAATATGTCATGCCAGCTCTGTTGTGATTGCAATAGGAGTACTGTATGATTGCTCTAGTACTTTCCATGGCAGCTACAAGATCAAGTGAATAATTTTGACTGAGTAGAAATGGAACAAAATCATAGCAATTACCACGAGCAATTATGGTACAGTATGTGACTACGAATACGAGCATATGTCTTACTTGCCATCTTCCTACCATGTACCAAGAGGCGATCTGATAGAAATTTTAAAGTGGATAAAGGGATATAATAAAGGAGATGTAGGAAATGTTGTTACGGCTATTAACCAGGGTAGAACAAGAAGTAACGGATTCAAACAGGAAAAACGTAGATTTAAAAAAGAAATAGGGAAATACTGGTTCACAAATAGGGTGGTAAATGATTGGAATGGACTCAGTAGACAGGTAGTTAGTGCGGAGTCATTAGAGAGCTTTAAAAGGAGGCTAAATATATTCATGGATGGGGATGAAAGATGGATGTAGGTAGTGTTAAGTAACAGGAACTACCTCGTGTAGGTCTCACGGCCTCTTGTAGCTTCCTTATTTTCTTATGTTCTGATGTACAAGAAAAAGAAAAGTGACACAAAAAATCTTCCTTACCAGGGATTCCTTGGCTGCAACTTCGATTGATCTTAAACTTCACTTGCCGGGGAGTATGCTCGGCTGATTCCATGCTGTGAGTTTGCTGTCTCTCCAGTGGGGAAACTTCAATTCTCAGAGCTAATGAATCTCTCAAGTTTTCTTCAGGTTCATCTTCAACAAAATCATTTCCATCTGTGGCGTGCGTCTCCTTATACAGTGTTTCTCCTTCACCCTCCAAAGAGCATCCCTTGTACGTCTTGTCTCCTTCAAATGTTCCGCCAACCACAGCCACAATGCCTCGAGCCTCTAAGTCACAGTCAACGGCCAGTCGCTTCCCGTCCAATAAAAACTCCTGCGTCACCATGTCCCGCGGCCCCAGGGACAACACGGGCTCCTCCGCACCTCGGCTCAGATCTCGGTGAAATTTTTCTTCACCCGCTGTTGTCTTTAACGGATAATGATCATATTGCTGCTCATCAGAAAAGAGTCTTTCTGATAATGAGGTTATTCTGGCACTTTCAGAATTACTGACTACTTCTGCTTTGAGGTTTTGTGATAGATCTTTCACCTGTATTGTCATGTCTTGTGGGCAGTTGGACAGCTGGGTGTCTGTTGAGTTTTCATTATAGTACAAGTCAGGCTGGCCGCAGCTTACATCCTGGGTTGTAGCTAAGTCATCATGATAATACAGTTTTGCATAGTTTTCTTTGCCATGGTGTGATTCAAGCATCAAATGTTGGCTTTCTTTTACATCTGATTGCCTACATGAATAAAAATTCACACCTGGATTGAAATTTTCATCATAAGGAAATGACTGAGTACTTTGGTCATCAGACACAGTCATGTCATCGTCAGGGTTATATGTACTCACATAATATGAAACTGCACTGGCAAAACCTGCCTTATCCTTATGGGGCGTTTCCCTCATTGTATAAATACTCTGGGGATTCACTCTGGAGGTGAAGGAGTCTGGACAAGGGGTCTTCATGGTGAAGCTTGGCTCATACACTTGTCTTTGATACATTTGACTGGAATCAGAAGACAGGGATTCCTCGGCGTTATAGGGAGGCTCCTGGTGCCACACTGTCAAGTTCCTCACAAGAGGCTGTCCAAAATGCCCCTGATTGTTACATGAAAATTTACTGTCTTCCACAGACTCTGAATCTCCGACTAAATCTCCAGAAATATCAGAATGACATGTGGTTTCCTTTCCCGATGGAGCGGGTTGAGAATACACCAGACTGGGGAGATTGCCGTGGATGTCTTGTGAGGCGTGGAGGATGCGACACGGATCATACTGGTTACATTGCTCTGTTTCTTGATCATCACTGTCTCTTCTTGAGGTTATATGGAAATCATTTGTTTTATGTAGTTGTGGGAGCATGGACAAGTTGGTGGGATTGTTGGGATCATCGGCATCGAAGGGTAAAGTCTGTCCCGGGTGAGGCGAGGGGCCGGCGTGTGTGGAAAAGTCCGTGACGGCGGGTATCACTTCCTGGCTCCTGCCGCCGCCCAGCTGGTCTTCTTGGAACTCATCAATTGCTGTTGATATTGCCAGACTGAAGAAGCTGTCATTGTCTACAACAGAGTCTGCAAACTAAAGAGAAAAGTATTATCATATGAATAAAAAGAAACATAATGTATCATGATATAATCTCATGTATTTTTGGGGTCTTTAAAAAGAGTCTGGATAAATTTATGGATGGGGAAGAGAGGTGGATATAGGTAGAGTTAAGTAACAGGAACTACCTTGTGTAGGTCTCACGGCCTCTTGTAGCTTCCTTATTTTCTTATGTATGTATGAATCAATAAAAATGATACAATGCAATACATATGCTCATGGTCCATGTTGTGCAGTGACAGGGATCAAATACCTTTCCTTACCTGAGAAAACTTAGCCTTTAAGTTTGAAAAGGATGTAATGAAGTCAGACGGCAGCAGAGAATGTTCATTGAGAGCGTCGAGAAGGAAGAAGAGAGCCAGGCGGGAGCTGGAGGTGTAGAGTGGGTGAGTCTGAATCAGGTGGATGGGTGTCTCGGGGTTCAGGTGCGGCCACTGAACCCACGTCAGAAGACTTCGTAAGTTGCGTTCCCGAGTCTTTGGACAATGATGCACCCAACGAGAGACTAACAGGAGGGTTTGGTCTTCATGTAAGTGCCAGCTCTGTAAATATTAAAATGTCACATAATAATAGCTGTTATGACATTGATTATATCTGCTTAGTGTCTTACAATATACAAAAATATACACATTATCCTGCATCGTTCACGCTGGCTGCTTATCTTATTCTTTTTCTTGCCACAAAGATTCACACACACACAAAAGATGCAAAACTGATGAGGAAAATGAGACCCCAAGGAATGGAGTAAAAGATGGGTAATTCATTTAAAGCAAGTAAATATCATATATATGGAATATGGGAAAAAAAGGAGACCAGGTTGGATATAAAAGTTGGGAAACGACATAATAGCAAAGCAAAATGGGAGAGACTTAGGAATGGTGCTTCAGAATTATCTATCACCAGAGAAGCATATAAATAAAGCATTTTGATGGTACAGGTTGAAGTTCCCAAACTCGGCAACCTCGGGATCAGCGCCGAGCCGAGTAATGGAATTTTCCGACTTTTAGAACGTAGATATATTAAGGGGAAAAAAAGCATGGAAATCACATGAAAAAAATTCCTGGACGTTTGGGAGCCATAATACCAATAACAGACCTGTAGAAGTACACAAAATAACAGTGTACACAACTCTAGTCACAACACCACTGAACAATAACAACAAACAAATCGGCGGGAGAAACCAAGCGGCCTAGTGTGGTGGCACCTAGTGGCCGACCCGGCAACTAGGTTTTGGGTTTTGGGTGTTCTGCCGTGTTTTGGAAAATCCGGAACCATAGCCGAGTTTTGGGTGTTGCCGAGTCTTGGGATGCCGAGTTTGGGAACTTCAACCTGTACATGTAAACATAGAATGATGAGGAAATTATGGTAGCTTTTTACTTCATGGAAAAAGATATGATGAGGAAATTAATCACAACAATAGTAAGATTGTTGGTAAAGAAAATAGGTGTCTCCTGTCTGTGCTTACTTTCACCCTCCCTATCCAACTACCCTTTCAATGCCTCTTTTTTGTTTGAGTTGTTAAGGTATGGAAACCGCAGAGCAATCGAAACCTCAACAAAATATTAGTGCGGCCAACAGGAAATAATAGCCAAGGAGGTAGTTAAAGATTTGAGCGTGAATATGAGCAATGATGCTACCTGAGTTTCAAAAATTGTCAAAGGCGAGGAAGTACAATATAATAATTAGAAGAAGGTAAATATTGTAACTACAGGTTGAAGTTCCCAAACTCGGCATCCCAAGACTCGGCAACACCCAAAACTCAGCTATGGTTCCGGATTTTCCAAAACACGACAGAACACCCAAAACCCGGCGCGTAGTTGCCGGGTCGGCCGCTGGGTGCCACCACACTAGGCCGCTTGGTTTCTTATTGGTGAAATATAGCTTTTTTCCTACATATTGAAGTATACAATCCTCTTTTTAGAATAATTTTGTCACCCTCACCACATTATAATGGACTCAGTGACCTAGTTTCGGGGTAGGGAGGGATTATCTAACTACCTTAATTTTTTTCATGTGATTTTCATGCTTTTTTTCCCCTTAATATATCTACGTTCTAAAAGTCGGAAAATTCCATTACTCGGCTCGGCGCTGGTCCCGAGGTTGCTGAGTTTGGGAACTTCAACCTGTAGTGAATAACAGGACTGCCTATAACCCCATGGCCACCTCAAGGTAAAGAATTGTGCATGAACATTTCTTAAATAATTTCCTCAGTTTTTAGGGGGGACTTCTGAGCTGCTACTTAAATCACATGAAAATTTACTTATCTAATTTTATGTGTGCTAACTCACAATGTATCCCGTGTATAAATCAAGACAAGAATCCATTGTTATTATCTATCTGCAATAACATCCCATGTCATGTCACAGGAACTACCTCGTGTAGGTCTCACGGCCTCTTGTAGCTTCCTTATTTTCTTATGTTTTTATGTAGATACATTTGACAGCTAAAATAAAAGTGCCAGTACTCACGGGGCACCTGAGGAAGTCCTCCAGCCTGGTGTGGGACATCTCCAGCACCTCGTCGCCCTCCACAACCTCCGCCAGGTGGCTGCAGATGAAGGTGCCGGTGGTTTTCTCAAGAGCTTTTAAGTTATATCTGAAATATGAAATGAAATAAAACTAATAAAATCTCACATAAAGTATCAGTAACAACAAAGTTACTGTGTGTAAAAAAGCAAGCACTAGTACCATGTAACATCCCAATACCCTAAAAGTGGTGCAATGATGCAGTTTCACTCAATGTCATAGCATATAATGTAATATGATTATATGCAAATAGAGTTCAGACTTAAAAGCTCCTGATGATTTTCTTTTTACAAGAGCCGTTCTCGTCCCCATTAATCATCAATGTTTACTATCATCTGAGTTTTGTGATTCCCAAGTTCTATGATGTAGGAGCAAAATTATATTTCTTCCAAGTTTTGCACACTACACTCCTACGTTTTGTATTTATTCACCCAATATTATCACATATGGGACACATCTTTCATCTCTCAGCATCTTTTACTGTCAGCCAGTCAGCAAGCAGTTTGCATGTGTGCCTCCTTATCTTACTCCCATAACATCCTGCCAGTTCCATTTGATGTGTTGGTTTCAATAATGTAAGAAAATAAAGCAGGGACCCAGGAGTGAAGGAAGCAGGCATCACATTTGTAAGCTTTGTACAGAATGAACCGACTTATGAGATGGAGCGAATAAATTGGCGATGTTTTTTTTTTTTTTTAGTAGAAGTGAATTTGCATCTGCAGTTGAAGTACCAGCCTCTATCTTATTGGCTGAGCTCATGGCTAACATCATCATCATCATCTTTCTGTTTAACGTCAGATTTTCCCACAATGTCTTATGAGGTTAGACGGTCGATGATACGCTTCCAATTCTATTGTCGGCGTCATCATTTAAATTTGCGGCATGAGTTTTACGCCCCAGATACTCTTCCTGCCAGGCAACCCCAGTTTTCGGCTGAGGCTAACACTTACTGCTTATAAACTGGTCATGTAAACTAGACAATCTCACAATGACTGCTGTGTACTAGCCCCTGGATAATATTAACATTTCTTTTCTGTAACTTAGGTATCATAAAATGCTAGATTTGTGGAGGGAGGAGGGAGAGAGAGGTGGCGGTCAATCAAGACGTTTACCGACCTACTGACTCGGATTAATCAGTGTCTAATGGCCCAGACCATACACGTACAGTATACATATTTATCCACTTTCGGTGCATGATGAGCCTGATTACATGCGTCACAGCTAAAGTTTGCAGATCCTGAGACTCCCGCAATAGCTGTGTAATGCTAAAGCCCAAGTGTGAATGCTGAGGGTTGAATGTATACAAATCTGAATGGAAGCTCGAAGTTGAACACGTGATGACAAATGATAACAAGAATTTTATGAAATCTAATGTAATGAAAAATGCTCTTACTTGGTGGCCATATCCCTGACAGTGAGACAATTAGTGGCATCCAGGTAGCGTTCCAGGTACTCTGCACAGTGTTCTTTTAGCTTAGCGATGAGGAGTCTGTTAGCGAGCCTCAGAAGCTCAGCCACATTGGTCTTGTCCACAACCACAGTCCCCGTGTACATGTAGGCCAGCAGGCAGCAGAACACCTCAGGGTCCTGGGAGGTGATGGTGAGCTGCTCCTTCACTGTCTTACCAGCTGAAAACAAGACACATTACTGTACTGTATTATAGAGGACGCACAATATTACTGAGGGGGTTATACTGAGCATTACTGAGGGCACAGACCACTGTATACCTGGACTGCGTACGGAATATCGGCCTGTTGCACATGGGCCTGAACTTGCCCTGAAGTCGGAGGGCCGCTCGGATTCATATATATATATATATACGGATCATATAGACTGGTTTATCAGTATACATGATATACTGTAATCTTCGTAAATGTTTGTTCTATAATATTATCAAATAAAAAACAGTAAAACACACTAAAGAAATGCCATTATGAGACTCAAGAAATATGCATGAACTTAATATTCACTTCAACTCTTCGCCATTTAAAACTTTGCATGTCAACTTTTATCATGAAGGGTATCAATAGAAGCGCAATTTTATTAGCTTTCCATTGCTATATTTCGTTATCTGATAAATTAATTAGAACCATGCATAAATTAGCGTTAACTAAATAAATAAAATCATCAATCGGGTAATTTTCCCGATTGATGAGGTTATACATTTAGTCAACACTAATGTATACATGGTGCTAATTCATTTATCAGAAAACGAAATATATAATTAAATAAATAACATCATCAATCGGGAGAATTACCCGATTGATGATTTTATTTATTTATTTAACGCTAATTTATGCATGGTTCTAATTAATTTATCAGATAACGAAATATATCAATGGAAAGCTAATAAAATTGCGCTTCTATTGATACCCTTCATGATAAAAGTTGACACACAAAGTTTTAAATGGCGAAGAGTTAAGTAAATATTAAGTTCATGCATATTTCTTCATAGTCTCGTAATGGCATTTCTTTAGCGTGTTTTACTGTTTTTTATTTGATAATATTATAGAACAAACATTTACGAAGATTACAGTGTATCATATATACTGATAAACCAGTCTATATGATAGTCCATAGACCACTATATCTCTTTGTCGGGCGCCCCGCAGGCCCCTATGCAGCCCCGCAATTCAAAACATTGTCGCGTGAACAGTCCAGGTATACAGTGGTCTATGCTGAGGGGCTACTATTATAGAGGGTGCACAACATTTTCACGTACACAATGATAGACAAAACCTTTTTTTTTCAAGCTCAAAGGCCTACCAGTATTAGAAAATGTATGGCCACTGCTGAATTCTGTAGAAAATGCATTACCAAAATAATGAATGAAAAGAAATAAACCTTATTAACTTGCACTGTAACTACAAACTTGTCAATATCTCCCAACCTTCCTTCCTAATTTACTATAGTTTGTATCCCAGTAACCTTAACGACTGTTCAATTTTATACCTAATACAAATAAAAGAGAAAAATAGGGGGCTGCTTCAGTATTCACTTCCTTTCCTTACTTACATTACCGTACTCAATTCTTTGTACAAAATTACTCTGCTGGTTTTTTTTCTTTGCTCTCATAAGTAATTACCATTGAATCAAAGTAAGTCAATTAAGAGAAAGTAAGGGTGTAATAACCTTTGAATATAGAGTCAGAGTAAGGGTGTAATAACCTTTGAATATAGAGACAAAGTAAGGGTGTAATAACCTTTGAATATAGAGACAAAGTAAGGGTGTAATAACCTTTGAATATAGAGACAAAGTAAGGGTGTAATAACCTTTGAATATAGAGACAAAGTAAGGGTGTAATAACCTTTGAATATAGAGACAAAGTAAGGGTGTAATAACCTTTGAATATAGAGACAAAGTAAGGGTGTAATAACCTTTGAATATAGAGACAAAGTAAGGGTGTAATTACCTTTGAATATAGAGACAAAGTAAGGGTGTAATAACCTTTGAATATAGAGTCAGAGTAAGGGTGTAATTACCTTTGAATATAGAGACAAAGTAAGGGTGTAATAACCTTTGAATATAGAGACAAAGTAAGGGTGTAATAACCTTTGAATATAGAGACAAAGTAAGGGTTGAATTAGACCTTATTGAATATAGAGACAAAGTAAGGGTGTAATTACCTTTGAATATAGAGTCAGAGTAAGGGAGTAATTACCTTTGAATATAGAGTCAGAGTAAGGGAGTAATTACCTTTGAATATAGAGTCAGAGTAAGGGTGTAATTACCTTTGAATATAGAGTCAGAGTAAGGGTGTAATTACCTTTGAATATAGAGTCAAAGTAAGGGTGTAATTACCTTTGAATATAGAGACAAAGTAAGGGTGTAATTACCTTTGAATATAGAGACACAGTAAGGGTGTAATTACCTTTGAATATAGAGTCAGAGTAAGGGTGTAATTACCTTTGAATATAGAGTCAGAGTAAGGGTGTAATTACCTTTGAATATAGAGTCAGAGTAAGGGAGTAATTACCTTTGAATATAGAGTCAGAGTAAGGATGTAATTACCTTTGAATATAGAGACAAAGTAAGGGTGTAATTACCTTTGAATATAGAGCAAAGTAAGGGGTAATTACCTTTGAATATAGACAGAGAAAAGTATAAAAGGGGTGTAATTACCTTTGAATATAGAGTCAAAGTAAGGGAGTAATTACCTTTGAATATAGAGACAAAGTAAGGGTGTAATTACCTTTGAATATAGTCAGAGTAAGGGTGTAATTACCTTTGAATATAGAGACAAAGTAAGGGTGTAATTACCTTTGAATATAGAGTCAGAGTAAGGGAGTAATTACCTTTGAATATAGAGTCAAAGTAAGGGAGTAATTACCTTTGAATATAGAGTCAAAGTAAGGGTGTAATTACCTTTGAATATAGAGTCAGAGTAAGGGTGTAATTACCTTTGAATATAGAGTCAGAGTAAGGGTGTAATTACCTTTGAATATAGAGTCAGAGTAAGGGAGTAATTACCTTTGAATATAGAGTCAGAGTAAGGATGTAATTACCTTTGAATATAGAGACAAAGTAAGGGTGTAATTACCTTTGAATATAGAGTCAAAGTAAGGGAGTAATTACCTTTGAATATAGAGTCAAAGTAAGGGAGTAATTACCTTTGAATATAGAGTCAGAGTAAGGGTGTAATTACCTTTGAATATAGAGTCAGAGTAAGGGTGTAATTACCTTTGAATATAGAGTCAAAGTAAGGGTGTAATTACCTTTGAATATAGAGTCAGAGTAAGGGTGTAATTACCTTTGAATATAGAGTCAGAGTAAGGGTGTAATTACCTTTGAATATAGAGTCAGAGTAAGGGTGTAATTACCTTTGAATATAGAGTCAGAGTAAGGGTGTAATTACCTTTGAATATAGAGTCAGAGTAAGGGTGTAATTACCTTTGAATATAGAGACAAAGTAAGGGTGTAATTACCTTTGAATATAGAGTCAGAGTAAGGGTGTAATTACCTTTGAATATAGAGTCAGAGTAAGGGTGTAATTACCTTTGAATATAGAGTCAGAGTAAAGGTGTAATTACCTTTGAATATAGAGACAAAGTAAGGATGTAATTACCTTTGAATATAGAGACAAAGTAAGGGTGTAATTACCTTTGAATATAGTCAGAGTAAAGGTGTAATTACCTTTGAATATAGAGACAAAGTAAGGGTGTAATTACCTTTGAATATAGAGACACAGTAAGGGTGTAATTACCTTTGAATATAGAGTCAGAGTAAAGGTGTAATTACCTTTGAATATAGAGACAAAGTAAGGGTGTAATTACCTTTGAATATAGAGTCAGAGTAAGGGTGTAATTACCTTTGAATATAGAGTCAGAGTAAGGGTGTAATTACCTTTGAATATAGAGTCAGAGTAAGGGAGTAATTACCTTTGAATATAGAGTCAGAGTAAGGATGTAATTACCTTTGAATATAGAGTCAGAGTAAAGGTGTAATTACCTTTGAATATAGAGTCAAAGTAAGGGAGTAATTACCTTTGAATATAGAGTCAGAGTAAGGATGTAATTACCTTTGAATATAGAGTCAGAGTAAGGGTGTAATTACCTTTGAATATAGAGTCAGAGTAAGGGAGTAATTACCTTTGAATATAGAGTCAGAGTAAGGATGTAATTACCTTTGAATATAGAGTCAGAGTAAGGGAGTAATTACCTTTGAATATAGAGTCAGAGTAAGGGTGGAACCAGGGTAGAACAAGAAGTAACGGATTCAAGCTGGAAAAGCGTAGATTTAAAAAAAAGAAATAGGGAAAAACTGGTTCACGAAGAGGGTGGTAAATGATTGGAATGAACTCAGTAGACAGGTAGTTAGTGCGAAGTCATTAGTAAGCTTTAAAGGGAGGCTAGATAAATTCATGGATGGGGATGAAAGGTGGATGTAGGTAGTGTTAAGTAACAGGAACTACCTCGTGTAGGTCTCGCGGCCTCTTGTAGCTTCCTTATTTTCTTATGTTCTTATGTTCTAAGGGTATAGTTACCTTTGAATATAGAGTCAAAGTAAGGGGAGCAGGCAGCCAGCACGCAGCGGTGGGCCTGGAACTGGCTGCCGGCCACATGCAGGATCACGTCACAGCAGCGCATCAACTCCCGCTGGTTCCTCAGTTTTTCCAACACAGCGGTGCCATGCTGGTTTTCAGTGAAGGTCATAGCATTGTTAGGCAGAAGATTTAGTGCCATTTCCATTGATCAGTTACCTGTAAAGGACGATTAAATAATTAGATTCAGAACCATACTTTCTCTATGCATTTACGTCTTCAGCCAACTTAATATAATGAGTACAAAAAAATAAAAGGTAAAGATGGGGCATACGTCATGCTGCGCGTGGCCTGCAGTGCTCATCTCTGTGGCATTAGCCCTTGAGCTTGTGGTGGGTGACAACCCGTTACTCGGGAACACAGGGCTAGTGTGACATCTGGGTTACTACAGTTACCGTACATTCCCTAGGTTTCCCCAGGTACCCATTTATCAACCCCGAAAGGGAAGAAGAAACAGCTGGTTTGGCTGGCCGCTGAGCGATGGTTTGATTAGGTTATTATTTGATGCTTTTACAAATTAAGGTTGTTTTTTTCCCTTCAGAATGTCTAAAAAGTGTATTATTAGAAATTTGTCATCACTTCTTCGAATTGCAAAAAACACAGTTTATTGAGGTTTGCACATTTCATTGGGTATTATTCTAGTGCTTGCCCATACTCCCCCTCTCTCACAAAACAAGCTTGGGGACCTGGGGAAATGCGGGATATTTGGCTGGAGTACAAAATATGCGTCGCAACTACATAGTTTTTGAGTTAGGGGTGTTGAAAAAATTCCCTAGATCTAGGGAAAATTCATTGGATTTCTTCTGAGTCCAGAGACTTGTGAACCTGACGATCCTCACAGAATGATAACCCAAGTGTCGAGAACCCCCCCAACCCCCCGCCAGGAGGTTAGGTTAGATTTGTTTAGGCTAGATTTGGGTAGGTTAGGTTAGATTTGGTTAGGTTAGGTTAGATTTGGTTAGGTTAGGATAGGTTAGATTTGGTTAGGTTAGGTTAGGTTAGATTTGGTTAGGTTAGGTTAGCTTAGGTTAGATTTGATTAGGTTAGGTTATCGTTGGGTCAAGCCCCCCGCTAGGTCAGGTTAATTTTGGTTGGGCAAATTTCTCTAGATATAAGGCAATTACCCTAGATCTAGGAAATGTTACGCCCCTACACAACTCTTTAATTACGTGTTTCCGATGCATAATTTGTTCCCTACCCGAAAACCCCGCATTCCCACAGGTCCCCAAACTTGTTTGTGGGAAGTGGGAGAGTATGGGCAAACACTAGAATTTTATCAAAAGAACTATCGTTATTGGGGTAAAACTTTGGAAGAAGTCCTTCACCCCTATCTTTTTTTTCTTCCCCCTATAGCCAACAAGCCTGGGGAACTGGCGGGAATACGGGGTTTTTGGGTGGGGGAAGCAAATATAAGTGATTTATGGCTCCCAAAAAATCATCAAAGTCACTATATGTAAAAATCTAACCTAACCTAACCTTAACCACAAAGTATACCTAACCTAACCTAACCTAGCCTTAACCACAAAGTATACCTAACCTAACCTAACCTAACCTAACTGGACTTAGAATTTTTTGAGGCACCTCATATTTCATAGCGGCCGTGTGGGTTAACCAAGGCTGAACGCACGCTGGAACCTTTACAGATGTGAAGTACAATAAGCATACAATACAGTGCGGTAGTTCATTTCAGTCAAAGCCGGAAGGATGAGCTCCAAAGTATTTCCGTGGGAAAGTATGGGCAAACACTAGAATTTTACCGAAAGAACTATCGTTATTGGGCAATGCATCACAGGCCATTAAACAAAAAAAAAAAAATCTTGCCTGAAAATATTGCAACAGTCATAAACAAAATTTTTACCGAGCATTGTACTAAACTGCAGTTTCACCTGTTACTCCTTGGTGTGACTAGTGATGTGGTTGGTGTACAGCACTAGTACGTACCCAAGATACCTGAGAACAAGAGGACAAGAGGTGGTGAGTTTCTGCACAGGTTTCCTTGACTTCCTTCTGTTTCTTCTTATTTTCTCTTATCCTCCAGATTCATGTATTGTTGTAGATGTTGTTGAAAGGTTGTGACATCTTATTTCACCATATTAGCCTTGGTCTTAGCTTGTTTTTCTATATTTTGATCTTTGACAATTTTTGTTATTGTAGATCGTGATCTTGTTCTCCCAGGTACCTTGAAAAATATTGATATTTGTAACGACAGCTACTATAAAGGCCAAACTTACAACACTATTCTCTAGGTACATCATATTCCACACCATATTCTCTCATAAAGGTTTTCTGTAAATAATCAGTTAAGTATTTTATGCATACCGTATTTGCCTTCTTCTTCTTCTTCTTGTGACCTTAGACGCTTAGTATCGCTTCATAGGTCCTCTTCCACTTCGTCTCCTTCGTTAACAAAACTTATTAACTCTTCCCCTGTTTATTTCACCTGGGAAAGACATTTTGATCAGTTTTCAGTCCTTTGATTATCATCCTAATTCATTGTCTAGTTTGTGTACCGCCCTTTAAATTTACCGCCATTTAAAGGACGAAGAAGCATACTATTACACATTATTATTTTGTATACAGCCTAGATAGAACCTTGAACCTTCAACTATATTTCAAAATGATCAATATATACTTGGATTGTATTTCATAGGATACATTGTTGGGTTGTACGGTCTTATATGGCTTAGAAATATAATAGAATAAAGAACAAACTGGCACCTCCACTATCTGTGACACCACAACAACAAGGTTTTAAAAAATTGCGGCAGGTTAAGTGAGTACCGCTGGCGTGTGTTTTTGTGTTTTTAAGTAGTTTTCTGTGATGTTTCTTGAATATTAAGCCTCAATGTAAGTACTGAGTGTCGCTGGAGTGTTTATGAGGTGTGTGTCTGTGTGTGTGAGGCGTGGTGTTAGCGGCGAGGGCGTGGTGAGTGGTGGGTGTTGGCCTCCAGTAAGCTGAATGGTGTCACCTTAGTGCAGTCAGTTCGTACACAAGCTGTTTCGTACACCAGTAGATTCGTACACCAAAAAGCTGTTTCGTAGTCTATATGAAACCATAGTCGGTAAGTACACTCAGCTCGGAGTTGAACTTGACTGCTAGAGTTACGAAACGACACCAGGTATGTACGAAAAAACTCGAAATCAGTGTTCGAAACAACTAACAAAACCTGGGTACGAAACAACTTTTGTACGAAACTCCCTGTAACCGCCAGACATAGGCAAGGCTGTGCAGTGTTATTTGGCTCTCGGCATCCCGCTTGGGTAGTTCCTACGGTAAATTTCCAGATGAACACCGAACTTCCTTTGGTGGACGAAACTATTTTTTTCTGGTGAGTTTTGATGTTTTGAATTAATCTGCCAACCGTGTCTGTCGCAAATCAGTTGTTATTATTTATTTTTTTGCAAAAATTACAAAAAAACTAAACAAATTGAACCTAACCTAACCTATACCTTACCTAACCTAACCTATACCTAACCTAACACTTACCTAACTAATAAAAAAAACTAACCTTTTTATCTACTAGGTACTAACTAAAAAAAAAAAAAAAAAATTGCGACAAACGCTTAACAGATTAATTCAAAACACATCAAAACTCACCAGAAAAAAATAGTTTCGTCCACCAAAGTGAATTCGGTGTTCATCTGGAATAATACTGTTTCTACGTAAGATAAATGCTTTAAGTGTAACCAGGTGAGTAAGGGAGCTGCAGGACTACATTTTGTGGTATATTTTGGTTTCTATGGGACCTCGAAGTTGGAACTTTCGTCTACCGGAATGCCCGCCGCCGTCGCCGAGTGTTCCAATTTTTCACGACAAGGTGTGTTGTTATTTTCTACGACAGTTCAAGTGTTTAATCTTGATATTACAGGTCACAATATATTATCTGGTTAGATTCTACCTGTCTCGGTACATACCTAACCTGACGGCAACCTAACCTAACCGTTACTGGCAGAAATGACTTACTTTATAAATTAGAGGCGAGAACGGGATGATAGGTATAAGAAAATATATTAATTTCTGCCAAAAACTAGAGCAAAATTAATTTTAAACCCATCTAAACTAAATAGCAAATGGTCTATATTTAGAACATGACTTTTCTGGATTCAAGTATTTTTTTACCTTTTTTATGTTTCTATAGGTCAGAACGAGTGTGAAAGTAACAATGAAAGGTACATTTCTAGTGTTTGCCCATACTCTCCCACTTCCCACAAACAATTTTGGGGACCTGTGGGAATGCGGGGTTTTCGGGTGGGGAACAAATTATGCGTCGGAAACACGAAATTTAAGAGTTGTGAAGGGATGGGGTAAAATTCCCTAGATCTAGGGTAATTTACTTATATCTAGATAAATTTGCCTAACCAAAATTAACCTAATCTAGCCAAATTTAACCTAACCTAGCGGGGGGCTTGACCCACCAATAACCTAACCTAACCTAACCAAATCTAATCTAAGCTAACCTAACCTAACCAAATCTAACCTATCCTAACTTAACCAAATCTAACCTAACCTAACCTAACCAAATATAACCTACCCTAACCTAATCTAACCTAACCTCCTGGCGGGGGGTTGGGGGGGTTCTCGACACTTGGGTCATCATTCTGTGAGGATCATCAGGTTCACAAGTCTCTGGACTCAGAAGAAATTCAATGAATTTTCCCTAGATCTAGGGAATTTTTTCAACACCCCTAACTCAAAAACTATGTAGTTGCGACGCATATTTTGTACCCCAGCCAAATATCCCGCATTCCCCCAGGTCCCCAAGCTTGTTTTGTGAGAGAGGGGGAGTATGGGCAAGCACTAGAATAATACCCAATGAAATGTGCAAACCAAGAAAAATTCATAGGCTAGGTTAGGTTAGTTTGACGGTTAGGTTAGTTTGACGGTTGGGTTAAATTAGGTTAGTTTAATGGTTGTATCAATTTATTATTTGATGCTCTTACAAATGGAGAGTGTTTTTTTCATCAAAACGTAAAATAGTGCATTATTAGAAATTTGTCTTAATTTTTTTGAATTAGTTGATGGGTGGGTGATGATGGGTGGGTGATGGTGATGGTGATGATGGGTGGGTGATGATGGGTGGGTGATGGTGATGGTGATGATGGGTGGGTGATGGTGATGATGATGATGGGTGGGTGATGGTGATGGGTGGGTGATGGGGATGGGTGGGTGATGGTGATGGTGATGATGGGTGGGTGATGGTGATGGGTGGGTGATGGTGATGGGTGAGTGATGGTGATGGTGATGATGGGTGGGTGATGGGGATAGTACTACATAAAACACACTTTTTTGAGGTTTGCATAGGAAAAAAAACTATCTCCAAGAGGGAAAGCATCACATAGTAAGCGAAAAAAAAATCTTTCTTGTCTGATAATCTTGCAACAGTCATAAACTAAATTTTGACCACAAATAGAACTTTTCACCGTGAAAAATGTCCACGTCGTGAGAGTTCTCTGTTTGTGTTGGGACGAGAATTTAGGTGGATGAGAGTACCAGGAACCCTACCCTACCCTACACACTGACTTAGGAGGTTACACATTACTTAGGGGTTTGCTTTAGGTAAATCCACACAAATTTTACGTCTTTGTAAACTCTAGAGTGTGTTGAATTTAACCTTTATTGGTGACACAGACTTGTAATATCCATGTTAAGTGTGTTGAATGTTCCTTTACTGGTGACGTAGACTTGTAATATCCATGTTAAGTGTGTTGAATGTTCCTTTACTGGTGACATAGACTTGTAATATCCATCTTAAGTGTGTTGAATGTTCCTTTATTGGTGACATAGACTTATAATATCCATCTTAAGTGTGTTGAATGTTCCTTTACTGGTGACATAGACTTGTAATATCCATCTTAAGTGTGTTGAATGTTCCTTTACTGGTGACACAGACTTGTAATATCCTTGTTAAGTGTGTTGAATGTTCCTTTACTGGTGACATAGACTTGTAATATCCATGTTAAGTGTGTTGAATGTTCCTTTATTGGTGACATAGACTTGTAATATCCATGTTTTACAGGATCATGACATCAAGAAAGAGTTCTGAGGCGTCGAGTGAGGTGCGGCGTTCCAAGAGGACCCGCTATGTGTCTGACTCCCCCGGCACAGCACAGACCAGCACCGAGGACGCCTCCATGCGGGTGTTTGGCCGGCAGGTAGACCAAGATTGTAAAAGGCTTTAACCCTTTCAGAGTACCCAATGAGTGCTTTCCTTTAGCTTATCATAAAAAATCGTCTAAGGGCACCCAAATTACAATGGAAATACATTCTGGGCCTCAAGGGGTTAACTGTTTCTTTATCATGCTATTCTAATGTTAGGTCTCCATCAAATAATTTTCTATGTCCAATTTTTTTTACATTCCATACTATGCCTTTTTTTACATTCCTTACTATGCCTTTTTTACATGCCCTTGTTTTACATTCCTTAATATGCCTTTTTTTTACATGCCCTTTTTTTACATTCCTTACTATGCCTTTTTTACATTCCTTACTATGCCTTTTTTTACATTCCTTACTATGCCTTTTTTTACATTCCTTACTATGCCTTTTTTTACATTCCTTTCCATGCCCTTTTTTTACATTCCTTACTATGCCTTTTTTTACATTCCATACTATGCCTTTTTTTACATTCCTTACTATGCCTTTTTTACATGCCCTTTTTTTACATTCCTTAATATGCCTTTTTTTACATGCCCTTTTTTTACATTCCTTACTATGCCTTTTTTTACATGCCCTTTTTTTACATTCCTTACTATGCTTTTTTACATGCCCTTTTTTTACATTCCTTTCCATGCCCTTTTTTTACATTCCTTTCCATGCCCTTTTTTTACATTCCCTTCCATGCCCTTTTTTTACATTCCTTACTATGCCTTTTTTTACATTCCTTACTATGCCTTTTTTTACATTCCTTACTATGCCTTTTTTTACATTCCTAACTATGCCTTTTTTTACATGCCCTTATTTTACATTCCTTACTATGCCTTTTTTTACATTCCTTACTATGCCTTTTTTTACATGCCCTTTTTTTACATTCCTTACTATGCCTTTTTTTACATGCCATTTTTTTACATTCCATACTATGCCTTTTTTTACATTCCTTACTATGCCTTTTTTTACATGCCATTTTTTTACATTCCTTACTATGCCTTTTTTTACATGCCCTTTTTTTACATCCCTTACTATGCCTTTTTTTACATTCCTAACTATGCCTTTTTTTACATTCCTTACTGTGCCTTTTTTTACATGCCCTTATTTTACATTCCTTACTATGCCTTTTTTTACATGCCCTATTTTTACATTCCTTTCCATGCCCTTTTTTTTACATTCCTTTCCATGCCCTTTTTTTACATTCCCTTCCATGCCCTTTTTTTACATTCCTTTCCATGCCCTTTTTTTACATTCCTTTCCATGCCCTTTTTTTACATTCCTTTCCATGCCCTTTTTTTACATTCCTTACTATGCCTTTTTTTACATTCCTTACTATGCCTTTTTTTACATTCCTTACTATGCCTTTTTTTACATTCCTTACTATGCCTTTTTTTACATGCCCTTTTTTTACATGCCCTTTTTTACATTCCTTTCCATGCCCTTTTTTAACATTCCCTTCCATGCCCTTTTTTTACATTCCTTTACATGCCCTTTTTTACATTCCTTTCCATGCCCTTTTTTTACATTCCTTTCCATGCCCTTTTTTACATTCCTTTCCATGCCCTTTTTTTACATTCCTTTCCATGCCCTTTTTTTACATTCCTTTCCATGCCCTTTTTTACATTCCTTACTATGCCTTTTTTTTTACATTCCTTTCCATGCCCTTTTTTCACATTCCTTTCCATGCCCTTTTTTCACATTCCTTTCCATGCCCTTTTTTTACATTCCTTTATGCCCTTTTTTACATTCCTTTATGCCCTTTTTTACATTCCTTTCCATGCCCTTTTTTTACATTCCTTTCCATGCCCTTTTTTTACATTCCTTTCCATGCCCATTTTTTACATGCCTTTCCATGCCCTTTTTTTACATTCCTTTCCATGCCCATTTTTTACATGCCTTTCCATGCCCTTTTTTTACATTCCTTTATGCCCTTTTTTTACATTCCTTTCCATGCCCTTTTTTTTACATTCCTTTCCATGCCCTCTTTTTACATTCCTTACTATGCCTTTTTTTTACATTCCTTTCCATGCCCTTTTTTTACATTCCTTTCCATGCGTTTTTTTTACATTCCTTTCCATGCCCTTTTTTTACATTCCTTACTATGCCTTTTTTTACATTCCTTTCCATGCCCTTTTTTACATTCCTTTCCATGCCCTTTTTTTACATTCCTTTTTCCATGCCCTTTTTTTACATTCCTTTCCATGCCCTTTTTTACATTCCTTTCCATGCCCTTTTTTTACATTTCTTTCCATGCCTTTTTTTACATTCCCTTCCATGCCCTTTTTTTACATTCCTTTCCATGCCCTTTTTTTACATTCCTTTCCATGCCCTTTTTTACATTCCTTTATGCCCTTTTTATACATGCCTTTCCATGCCCTTTTTTTACATGCCTTTCCATGCCCTTTTTTTACATGCCTTTCCTTGCTCTTTTCTAAACATTACCGCATTTTTTTATTCATATTTTTTCTCTTAGCCCAAGTGATCCATACCATTTATTTTTCTTACAAAACAGTCAAGGAAGAATTTGGTAATTGTAGGTACTATAACAAAACAATTGATTACATGTACATTCATGGGCTGCTATTTATGTTGCAGGAAACAGCAGCAACAACAACAAGAACAACAAGAAGTCAGACATCGGCTCACCAGACACCGAGAAGCAGTGAGAGGTGAGTACTAGACATGAACTGGAAGTGTAGCATTGTCTAGACTGAATTAGACTTGTATCATGTATTGACTGCAGTGTATTTCAGTGCACAGGGGGACCCACACTAGCCTTAAGAAAGATAAGATAAGATTTTCATCCTATCTAGACACTTTGCAAGTACCAACTACAAGGTTATTGACTATACAAAGCGCCGCCACGTCAGCACGAACTAGGCGGACTCGAACCGCTGACCGAATGCACAGGGACGCTGCACATTGCGAACTCACATCTCTACCAACCTTGCCACCCTGACGGGCCCTTAAGAAAGAGGAGAGCTACAAAGTTAAGGGGGAAGATAAGAAACCACGTTGATCAAGTAGCATTTCTGGGATAACTGATCTTTTCTTATAATAGTGAATGCCTTATAGTGGCTTCCATTATATTTGATTTGCTTTAGTACAGGTTGAAGTTCCCAAACTCGGCATCCCAAGACTCGGCAACACCCAAAACTCGGCTATGTTTCCGGATTTTCCAAAACACGGCAGAACACCCAAAACCCGGCGCGTAGTTGCCGGGTCGGCCGCTGGGTACCACCACACTAGGCCGCTTGGTTTCTCCCGCCGATTTGTTTGTTGTTATTGTTCAGTGGTGTTGTGACTGTAGAGTTGTGTACACTGTTATTTTGTGTACTTCTACAGGTTTTGATTTTTTTCATGTGATTTTCATGCTTTTTTTTCCCTTAATATATCTACGTTCTAAAAGTCGGAAAATTCCATTACTCGGCTCGGCGCTGGTCCCGAGGTTGCCGAGTTTGGGAACTTCTACCTGTACTTGAGTTCATTCCTTCATGTCTGTATATTATGTATTTTTTTCCCGTATGCCTTCGGGTGACCATAACATTATTATTATATACCTTGATAATTTAGTACATTGTGTTGAGCTTGCCGTTGTGACGATATAGAGCTGGCATTAGGCTGGATAAGAGTAACTAATACCTTCTTTTGTATCTCTCTCTCTCTCTCTCTCTCTCTCTCTCTCTCTCTCTCTCTCTCTCTCTCTCTCTCTCTCTCTCTCTCTCTCTCTCTCTCTCTCTCTGTTAAGTTTTAGTTGCTATTTCAAGCTCTTTCATTCTTTGCAGGATCAAATCTGCCTTGCGATCGTCGAGGATATTCAGCACGCGAGGCAGGACGCCCGGCAGGTCAGGGTGCGCCATCTTCTACAAGACTCCGCGGCTCAGCGCTGTGCCGTGGCGCAGACTGACGGCCAGAACCTCCGTCAAGAAGAGAGATGAAAAGTTGTGGAATGAACATATAAAAGGTACCAGATTTGAAATTTGTGATTTATGACCAAAGCTTTTTTTTTCTTGCGATTCTCAAACGAGGCGAGTAGTAAAGCGTAGATTTAAGAAGGAAATAGGGAAAAACTGGTTCACAAATAGAGTAGTAAATGATTGAAATGGACTCAGTCGTCAGGTGGTCAGTGCAGTCAATAGGGAGCTTTAAAGGGAGGTTAGATAGATTCATGGATGGGGATGAAAGGTGAATGTAGGTAGTGTTAAGTAACAGGAACTACCACGTGTAGGTCTCGCGGCCTCTTGTAACTTCTTTATTTTCTTATGTTCTTATGAGGCCTTTGAGGTTAGATTATCTCACTTTACCGATCTAAGGGAATTTTGACACCTAACGTTCCCTTTCAGGTTTTGTACATCTGGGCCCAATTCTAAAAAAAATAAAATAGTAATGAATAGAGGTGATTGTAACATAACTACTAGAGTGATAGTAATATACAGGGAGGTCCCGAAGATACGAGCAGTTAGGTGCCACCTGGCATACTCGTAAAGCGAAATCTCGTATAACGAAACACATAACTAATGGTAAAATATAGGTTTGGTTCCAGGACCCCATCAATTATAAAAAAAAAAAAAAAAAAGACATGCTTTTCAAGCTAAAATAAACTACACTCATACCGCGATTTACGAACACTCTATTTACGAATTTTCGAAGATACGAACAAAATTATTTTGTCCCAAAATTCGGTTTACACACGAATAATTCGAAGTTACGAACAAAAGTTCGTAAATTCATAAACAAAAATTAAAAAAAAAATTAATACATAAATAATAAGAATATTTATAACACCTAAATATTGTAAAAAGTTCAGTAAACAGAACCATTGGCTCAGCTCATCCACACGCGGGGACGCTCAAGATTGTTTGTTTACATATTCTCCGACCGGTCGTGCTGTGTTTATGAACATTATTGTGTATAATCAGACATTTCAGTGATTATTTCAGTGAATAATGCCTCCCAAGCATGGTGCCAGTGCTAGTGTGGGTGGTCCTAAGCCCAAGAAAGCCAGAAAAGCCATAACACTAGAGTTTAAGATAGCGATTGTCAAGAAATTTGACGAAGGCGTGCGAGTGAAGGACATGGCTAATTGGTTTAGCCTTTCCCCGTCGACTGTCGTAACTATTAAGAAGGACAAATAGAAAATTATGTCAAGTGCTAAAAGTGCTACCCCTTTGAGTGCATTAAAAAAGTGTCCACGGTAAGGGAAGAACAGAGGCGATGCAGGTCACAAGAGGAAGAAGAGTGAGGCGCTCGTAAACACTTGTCTCTCGCCTCCCTATGAACAACATGTCATTATCTCCAAAAGTAATGATTTGCGACGGAAGCTCACAGAGAAAATGCTTCCTAGAATCCAATAAGATAAACAGAAACCACACTGTGTACCGTAGATAACATGGATGTAATAAGGGAAGTATTAACGCCACCACACGTCTGTAAATCGAAAAAAAAAGTTGTCCTGGCGACCTTAGTGTTATCTACGGTAGGGAGTTTCAGTCCAAAGAGGAACGTATCTCAAATTAAATAATGGGGTTAAATGGGAAAAATGCATTCTATTTACGAATTTTCGATTTACAAACAGTTTTTCAGGAACGTAACCCATTCGTAAATCGAGGTGGCCGTGTATAGCAAACACAACAAACACACAGCGTCTATACTACCCACACTGTACTACCTGTTCTGTAGAAAAAGCATTCTGAAAGAGAAAATAGCACACAAAATAACATAACTGCACAATGTGTGCACATTAATTAAACATAAAACATGCATAACAAGCAAAAAAGACGTTGTAATGTAGGGGACGCCGCGTGATACAAGAGAAGGTAGTGTAGTGGTCCCAAGGTTGGGGCCGCACACCTGCTAATTACCCCTAAAGGTCAGGCCGCGCCATATGCTTAATTACCCTTCAGGTCACGCCTTGCTAGGGGTGACCTGACTGCGGTCCCAAGGTTGGGGCCGCACACCTGCTAATTACCCCTAAATGTCAGGCCGCGCCATATGCTTAATTACCCTTCAGATCATGGCTTGCTAGGGGTGACCTCACTGGGGTCAACCAAATCCCCCTTTGTCCAGCCCAGGAGTGGTAGGGCGCGCATTTTGAACTTGATAATTTTACTCACCCCAGTTTGAATGTCATATCATTGGATTTTCGATCTCGTATCTTGAAAATAGACCCTAATTTACACATCTCGTATCATCGGATTCTCGTATACCGAATGCTCGTATAACGGGACCTCCCTGTAATGTTATATTAGCACGGAATTTAAAGTAATAGGACTAGTTGTAGAATTTGCTAAATGGCTAAATGGCATGTCTGGCTGCTTTGAATGTATCTACTGTGGTATGGACAAATGACATATTGATAAAACTATATCTTCCTGCCAACACCTTGAACCCCTTGAGACCCAGAACGTAATTTCCATTGTAATTTGGCTACCATTAGATGATTTTTAGTGAATCTAAGCAATATTTTATAGATATGACCTGTTTAGTATCCTTGCCGACTAGCTAATTTGCTATATTCAGTTACTTTTTGTAATTTTATGGCGACAAAACATACAATTTTTGATAGCAAAGGAAAGATCTGGGTGTGAAGGGGTTAATAAAAGAATTCAATAATGTGAAAGGAAAGATCATATTTGAGATGGTTGGAGGTGCTTTTCAATACAATGGACTAAGTCACGAGGGTATCCAACTCACATAACCATTACCGTAGTGGTTCATAACACACCTTGTAACACATCATGCATTGTTAACCCCTTCACGCCCAGATCTTTCCTTTGCTACATAAAATTGTCATGTTAGCCATAAAACTACGGAAAGTAACTAAATATACCAAATTAACTAGTGGACAATGATGCTAAGCTGGTCATATCTATTAAAATATAGCTTATATTCATTAAAATTGTCTAATGGTACCCAAATTACAATGGAAATTACGTTGTGGGCCTCAAGGGGTTAGACTATCTCATTTTTATATATTTTATTCCTGGTGCTAACTGGGAATTGTTTCGTGGCGTCAGTTTGGTGCAGTGATCAGTGTCATCATCAGGGTACATTGTGTTATTGTTTCGTGGCGTCAGTTTGGTGCAGTGATCAGTGTCATCATCAGGGTACATTGTGTTATCGTTTCGTGGAGTCAGTTTGGTGCAGTGATCAGTGTCATCATCAGGGTACATTGTGTTATCGTTTCATGGCGTCAGTTTGGTGCAGTGATCAGTGTCATATCAGGTACTTGGTACTTGTGGCGTCAGTGTGCATGATAGTGTCTCACGGTATTGTTATCGTTTCGTGGCGTCAGTTTGGTGCAGTGATCAGTGTCATCATCAGGGTACATTGTGTTATCGTTTCGTGGCGTCAGTTTGGTGCAGTGATCAGTGTCATCATCAGGGTACATTGTGTTATCGTTTCGTGGAGTCAGTTTGGTGCAGTGAACAGTGTCATCATCAGGGTACATTGTGTTATCGTTTCGTGGTGTCAGTTTGGTGATCAGTGTCATCATCAGGGTACATTGTGTTATTGTTTCATGGAGTCAGTTTGGTGCAGTGATCAGTGTCATCATCAGGGTACATTGTGTTATCCCGGGTACTCATGTGTTGTATCCCCATCTTTGTGTTGCAGAACTGTTGAGGAGATCCATGAAGGTGTGTAATCTCAGCTCCATGGCAAACTTCAGGTACAAAGAGGAGAAATTAAGAGCGAAATATGAAAAAACTTTAAAAAACAAGGTAAGTCCAATCTACTTCCTCTTGATAAGTTTTAATATCTTAGTAATCATCAGCATTGTCATCATTAAATGTTAACACTTATAAACAATTTTTTGCCATTCATTTTAGTCTATGAATATGTTTGATTAATCCAGTAATAAAAGGGAAGATTTTGGTACTCCTTAAAAGTGCAGTGGTAGTAGAAAAGATTTTGTAGCAATAACAGGGAAGATTTTTGGCAACAGAAAGATGTAAACTGACATAATCCTTGTCTTCAGCGCAAGTCAACCCTGTTTGGTGAATCTCTGCTGTATTAACCCCATGAGACCCAGAACTTAATTTCCATTGTAATTTGGGTACCATTAAACAATTTTTAGTGACTATAAGCAATATTTAATAGATATGACCTGTTTAGTATCCTTGTCGACTAATTAATTTGGTATATTAAGTTACTTTTCATAATTTTTTTGGCTAACAGCAGACCATTTTTTATAGCAAAGGAAAGATATGGATGTGAAGGGTCAATTAAGAAACTGCTTCGGTTGTAGATAAAAAGTTGAGCCTTACACATTGCATTATTCATCCAGTTGTATTTTTACAGGGGCCTAAGCTACACTCGTATGGCTCCGTCTCCATAGCTACATTTTTATCATTCATCCATAGTGATTAGTGTTGGCCGAAAACATCATTATTGAAAACTCCTTTGGGTGATTGCAGATTCTCGACGTGTTCCCAAGCCCGCAGATGGCTGTCAAGTTCGCCGTCACCTCCTGCTTCTCGTGGCAGTCGTCCGTGGTTGATGCGGTGTGGATAGAGGTGAAGTCCCTGATTCCCGGCGACACGGAGGAGGAGGACAGGATGGTGGTGGTGTACAACGCCTGGCTCATCCAGTCCAACCATTTCCAGAGCTCCAATAGGAAAAATGTGAAGTGGTTACCTGTCATGCTTTACACAGGTAATTCATTTGATATCGATGTTTACTATTACAGTTTTGATTTCGGTGCAAGTTTTTGTGCCCAACCAACACTATCATGGCTCCCCAACTTGGTTAACTATCAAACTGTACTACAATTTATTATTATTATTTTTTTTTTTCGATGAAGCTTATTTTTTCAGATATTCACTCTTAAGATAATTTCAAACTAAACATAATCTGCAAATTTGAAGTGTCTGCAATAAAAATGGGGGATGACAACAGCCAATTTTCATGAAGTTATAAGAGCCTGTGTTCTCAATATATTCATCACATCAAGGATTTGCCATACAAAAATACAGTTCATTCAATTCTGAACAGAAGAAAGATTCTGAGAGAGAGAGAGAGTGATTGCTTTGCATTGGATGGGAAAAGTATGACAGGGCTAGAAATAAACAATAATTTCCATAGTGAATGTGTGCTATTCTAGAGTGTACTGTGAACTCTTTCTATCAGTCTTTTTTTCCCCATGTTCTCTCCCACAGGGCGAGAGTTGATCCACCAGGTGTTTGTAGAGTGGCTGCAGGCTTCCTTTGAGTGCTACGTGGCGCGCTGTGGCATGCGGCAGAGCGAGCTGCTGTGGATGGTGGGGGTGTGCAGCAGACTCAGGTGTAAGAACTCAGCCCATAATTCTGAAGGTAGGGATGAACTGTGGTGACTGACTGACTGATTGATTGGGTTGGTGATTGACTGACTGATTGATTGGGTTGGTGATTGACTGACTGATTGATTGGGTTGGTGACTGACTGACTGATTGATTGGGTTGGTGATTGACTGACTGATTGATTGGGTTGGTGATTGACTGACTGATTGATTGGGTTGGTGATTGACTGACTGATTGATTGGGTTGGTGATTGACTGACTGATTGATTGGGTTGGTGATTGACTGACTGATTGATTGGGTTGGTGATTGACTGACTGATTGATTGGGTTGGTGATTGACTGACTGATTGATTGGGTTGGTGATTGACTGACTGATTGTGTATGCAGCAGACTGAGGTGTAAGAACTCATCCGATAATTCTGAAGGTATGGATGAACTGGAACCTCTTTGATGTAGAACTGTTTTAGTATCCTGCAGTGACTGTAAAGAGTATCACAGTTTTTTTATGAGGCACTCCGTAAAGTCTTGCTAGATTACACCCCATATTGAGAATCACAACGTGTAAGTATAAGCAGGGAGGTTTCAATGTTTTATTAATCAATTTATAAATATATTAATTGATATATTTTTTCTTTTTATTTGGAGTAGGTTATTAAAAATGGGGCAAGTTATGAAAATTATTTGTCCTCACATGGGAAAAATCGAATTATTTTTGTAATGATCTATTTCTAGACTGCCAAATTGAGTTCAACTACTCGATCAAACCTCCTGCGGGGATGAGTGGCTTCTCTGCCCCAAACGACCGAGGCAAACCGAGGATTGTGATCAAGCTGCCGCTCAGGGACGTCCATGAAGTGTGGAACCGGTGGGTGCTTCTTATACACAGTCCTTTATACACAATTTAGGGACTGGCAATTTAGTGGGCTTTTTGTTTTCGCTTGGCCAGTCCTTTATGATGTAAATTGATTGATTTAATGCCAAAAAAGGGGAATGTGTTTTTTGATGTAAAAAAAAAAAGAAGTCCGGGTTCAATTGCATATGGCTGTTGAACATTGTAAAGCCCACAACTAACATGAATGTAGTGACTATCCAGGCACAATTACACTTAGATGGGCCTTCTTTGTACATTAGGGAGTCCATTAGAAGCACTGATGTAGCTCTTGAAACAGAGCACACTAAAGTAATTGGCAGCGAGCGAAGCGAGCTGCCACTAACATAAGACCCATTCGTGTAAGGGGAGTGGAACCATTCGTCAGCCAAAAAGTGAATAACTACTCCTAAATATTGTCGGATTGAGCTGAAATTTGACATGCAAGTAGTGCTGTCAAAATCAATGGGGGTCTGTGAAACAAACCTTTTTGCGTAGAACAAGCCCTTAATGAGTAATTAGTGTAATGATTTAATTAGTGCTAAATAAACTTTGGTTTTACAATAACAATTTATTTTTCTTATGAAGTACATAAGTGATCCTCGCTATAGGTTTGCATAATAAAATATCAAGGATAGTGCCTTCTACACTGCCCTATTAGCTCCCTCAGCCCAGCAATTCCACAAATGTACTATAAAATGTCAGCCCTCTACATATTCTCGAAAGTGTGTCCCTATGCAAGCTAAAATGCGGACGAAGGTGGGGCACCTACTTGTTGTTGTTATTTTACCTGCAGATAATTATGAACTAAATTTAGGTCTGTAGACTAGGTATTTTAAAAGCACTGAGCTCGCTGCCACGTTCCAGCCGCAAGAACTGAGCCAAAAGCAAAGGGGCCAGAGGCTGGACGCCTATACACACTAAAGTAATGTAAATTTAGTGAATATGCAGGCATAAATGCACTTAGGTTGGAGTACTTTATTCTTAACACTGGTGAGTCTGGTATATTTGGGGTAAATCCATGTATACATTTTTTAAACACACCTGTGAAAGAAACAACGCCGTGGGATGTTTGTTTACACGTGAGGGGAAATAATAACGTGGTGTCAAGGGCAATTGGGCGAACATGAAAGTGGCGAGATAATCACAAAGGTCATGAGTGGGGATTTTTCCATGGTATCGCGAGAGTGGTGAATCACGAAATTAAAACTCCCAAAAGTGGTAACTCCGCTGTACTTGAATCTTGTATGAAATGCAGGTTGAGCCATATCATTGGATCGTCTTAAGTTGATATGATTTGCTTGCAACCCATGTTCCATTTTGTGTGAAATAGAATCAATGAATATTATAACAATTATGGTGAATATTACAGATTTGTGGGCAACAGTAGCAGTGAAGAAGTAAGCATAGAAAATCTGCAAAAAGTCTTATTCGCCATCGACAACGTGACGTCACTCATCAGTGGGCTGCCCACCTCCCTCCTCAGGCTGCAGCAAGTGCGCACCCCGTGTGCCGCCCTCAGCTGCACCGGAAAGGTGGGTGTTCTGTCATGTCCTCTAAAACCAGCTAGATCAGCCGAAAAATAAGTAGTAATTATATCTTGCTATACTATTTTGATTTAGTTTGATCTAATTTTTATCTTATTTGATAATAGTATGCTCACAGCGATAGGATCAGATATGTTCCATAGAACCTCCACATATAATATCAATGTTTTTGTATATCAAAGGTATTGATTGATACATGAGCTGAATGGGGATACTTCCCTGACTGCTGACAAGACTCATACATGGCTTTGTATGTGTATTCTTTCAAGTAGGCAATTGGCATACATTTACACAACATGAATGATAATGCTGTATCTAGTGATGCAAAAGTTACATAGGCTTAGGCTAAAAAAAAAAATGATGACAGCAGGAAGCAAGAGATGTAAGTAACAGCTAGTGTGTACGGCTTAAAGTGGGAATTTACGTGAATTAGCGGTATTCTCCCGTAATGGGATTTTTATTAGTATGCATGATATCATCCATGTTATTTTTATCAGACGTTATTTTTATCATCATGTATGATCAAGGAACAAGTAATTGTCCTTGATAGCATTAGGATATAAAGAAACTAGACGGGAAGGCAAATACAGAACACTAGGAACAGCTAATATCCAAAAAATGTCGGAATATGCAAAATCAAAATCTGTAATTTCGGAACTGCAATATATGGGTCCCCAGTGTTATAAACCTACGGTGGTGGTGTTGCAGCTCAGGTAGGGCAGTCAGCTCCGTCTGTTTGTCTTGGGCCAACCACGTGTGGCTATGTTTTTCAGGTCAAAAGGTAAAAGGTAAAAGTCACTAGGTTACAAAATGTTATGATTAATTTTAGTCCATAGCGCTTTTACCGTTAAAGATAGGCGTGGGTTTACATCTCTCTTGAGTGCAGATATTGATCTAGTTTGTAGTTTTATTCGTTTCATGTAGGTCAGTTATTGGCATGTCTTATTTTGTTTTTTATGAAGCATGTCAGCTGCACGAAGCTGCATTTGTGCCAAAATTTGAAGAATGAGCTTCAGGGTAGAAATATTATAGCAAAGACAAATATATTTGAATGCTATTTTCAAATCATTGCATAATGCTGTATTATATATTTGCATATTTTGAAGTGCGTGTGTGTTACAGGTGCGGTTGATGTGTCAGCGCAGCATAGCCACTGTGACTCAGTGCTTCATGGAAGTCTTTATTCAGATGGCTACTTCTTATGATCCTGATGATCATTTGCAGGTTTGTAGCAATATTATAATTATTAAGGATATGCATTGGTATAAGTATTAGTATTGGCATATGATAGAAGATGGGTATTTATCCTGGATCATTACTCCCAAATTCTTCTTTGTTTCTTCTTGACAATATATCATTGAACTTGTGAAAGGCTCGGGAAGTATCACAAATCCTGTACAACAGTACAAGAAATCCTGTATCCTGGTCAAGGAACGTGCTGTTTCAAAATATTAAGAATCACAATGATTACAGACAGTTGACGAAGCTAATTCCTAACATATCTTGTTTTGCAGGATGAAGAAAGGCAAGACAGTATTGCAGAGTTAAATAACAACTATCAGTGAAACTATATCAATTAAAGCATACGCTTTAATATTATTTCTATGACAAATTGTTTTCAAATTTGTTCTGACGCCTTCTTTGTAGTACATTACTGCATTATTATAAAATCTGCAACAATAGAGAAATGTGCAAAGCAAGCATTGCCTAACGGTTACATACACTGATGCACACAAAGATCTTTCTATGACTAATTGAAAACAACCTTTATTATATCAAATGATCCTCCCCTACTGCGTGCCATATGACCTCTGATGTCTGGCAGATTCACCTTTTTTTGGCATTAAATCAATCAATCCTCCCCTACTGCTTGTATTCTCTCTACCCTTGACATGACCCTCAGCCATAGAAAGTCAGATATTAAGAGCATAGTTGTAGGAAAATGAAATATCAAAAAAATGTTCAAAATAATGACTGTGATCTTTCTTCTATTATAAATAGTTTGTAGTAGTAAAAAGGGAGAGAATGAGATCAAGGCAAGAACTGCTCCACATGGGGTAAATGATGTAATACTCAGACAGGAAGTCATATAAACTATTAAGATCAATGTCATATTGTTGAGACACAGTGGACATGAACAAATATATAATATAACAGGCCAAAAAAATAAAATGAAGAATGGAATTGAGATATATTTTAAATAAGCACCATCATGAGAATTATAAATAAGGTGACAGGAGTACTGCCAGAAAATAATATTGAAGAGTTTCATAAAGTTGGCAAATATGAATGCGGCAAACACGGCAATAAAGGTAACTTTTCAGAAGCAAAATATTATAGAAGAAATAATAAGAAATGCTAGGTAGGAAACTGAAAGAAGATGGAGACACGAAGGATATATGGATGAGATGTTTAACCCCTTCACTCCCAGATCTTTCCTTTTCTATATGAAGTTATGTCTATGTCCGTTATTAGCTTTAAAATTACGAAAAAGTAACGTAATATACCAAATTAGCTAGTCGACAAGGATACTAAACAGGTCATATCTATAAAATATTGCCTGTTCATTAAAATTGTCTAATGGTGGTTAGATTACAATGGAAATTACATTCTGGGCCTCAAGGGGTTAAACAAAGAGGAGCTACAAGATGTGTGCAGGCCTGAGAGGCTTCAGCTTAAGGCTTAAAAAACTGAAATTTACAACTGTAAGAGAAGAAAAAGAGGCGACATTATCATATGTAAATGTGTTGAAGGAATTGAAGAAAATATATGACAATAATGATTACATGATACCAAGAAAGGCAAGAAGGCACAGCAAGAAAATTCTAAGAAAGTACTAAAGAAAGATGTGAGGAAATTCATCTTTCCTGAAGCAGTGCAAGTGAGATGTTTGGTCACTGTACTGTTAGAAGCTGTCAGGCTGTGATGGGGAACCTTGTGTACAGGAATATAGATGGACTGAATCTCTGAAAAAATGCAGAAATCAAGGCTATAGTGTTGTATGGTTTCAATAAAAATAACGCATTATTAAATGTATTGTATGTACTAACCTATATTTTCATGGATAACTTAGTAACTATGATCTCAAAATCTGTGCAATGGTAATTATACATGCTTTTACAGCAATAAGGCTATGAACATTTAAAGTGCAAGTCTTAGGTAGTTCTAATGTGATACCTTAATTTGTTCCATAGTGCATTGCATGTAAGTGATGTAGGTAGGATTGATTAGAGTATCTTTCATCAAGATACCCTAGGTAGGATAAGTACATAGACTTTGAGTCTGGAATACTACAGATTTATCATTATTATTATCATTTTGATGTAACACCTTAGAAGTGATCTGATAGATAGAAGAACATACATTTGAAACCTATTTATTCAAACCAATAATCTAAATAAGGTCATGTGTGTATTGAAACCCTTTTCTTATCAACAAAAACCAGATATTCAAGATAACACTCATATTTAGCTTGTTTGGGCTAGAATAACATCAACTATTGGTCGCTAAGGGCTTCATGCACGCAAAACATGTAACAGCGATAGATTCTCAAGCTCTTACAACGGGGTGCAAGCCCTCAGTAGTGCTCCATTCTTTCAAGACAGTATCACATATAAATCAGAAATAAGCCAGAATGCACATCAATAATGGGTGGGAATTGTCGCTGCTAGTGCCAAATAATATTTTCTCATTGTACCGTACATGCGATCTCTGCAGCCATACTGTTGCTGACATGGATCTCCACCTACGGTACATTACCTATAGCCATAATTATCATATCTCCTTGATTATCACTTATCAATTCATACAATTACTCAGAAATTTCGTTTAGTTGTCTCAAAGAACAATACATAGTCGCGTAATCATGTAACAAATCACCGCCGTGCTAAAAGGCGAGTGACGGGAGGCAGGAAGGAAGGCACCTTGCTAGGGAGGGGCGGGGAGAACACCGTCAGCTGGCCGCTCCTCACGTCACCGCTCCTCTACACGCCCCTGGGACCCCTGCTACGCCCTACGCCTGTGTCACCACCTACTAAGTACTCCCCCAAGCACCGGCTGGGTAGTAATAAGCCGCACAGCAGACCCGAGGCGAAGAGAACAGTGAGAAGCGAGTGGCCTTGGGCAGGGGCAAGGGTGGCGGCGAGATAAACAAAGATCAGCTGGGCGCCCTGACACCCGCGGCCAAGGGTTGCTGACACGCCCTCCACCAAGGGTTGCTGACACTCCCTCCACCCACCACCCAGCAGCGTGGGCGTGTAATGGGTGGTACACTGTGATTTGTGCACCTATCTGTGTTTCCTTGACTTGACTTGTGAATACTGCGGCGCGTAACATGTTTGTGCAGCAGTTTCTCAACATTTTGGTGAATTTAAATGGGAAATATATACCTTGATATACGCACCGCATAGTGATTCAAGGAACATGAGGGTAACGGGCAAAGCAAGCGAGCTGTCGAGCTGCTCCATTCGCTACCTGGAGTTGCGGACTTACCACTCTGCCAGGCCGGACTGGAGTCCCTCGGTGTCCTCCTCCTCGTTCCTGTCTCAGAGGCTGAATGCCTCCAAGAACCTGTACAGCAAGGACCTGTACGCCCACTACGGCTGTGTCAACGCCATCGAGTTCTCCAATGAAGGAGATTATTTGGTGTCAGGTAAGTGCTCATTATCTTTGGGTATTGTTAAAGCGGTTCTACTGCAGTTTAATACATTACAAGGCACGTAGTTATAACTGTGTCCTCAACTTGTTGATCTGATCATTTGCAGTATTTCTGACCCCGACAACTGCTGTCGGAAATGAAAAATAACACAAGGGGGTCTGGTGGGGGCGAACCCCCCCTTTCTGTGAGGTTAGGTTACGTAATCAATGTTCAGGTTAGGTTAGTGAACTAGCGAGGGGGAGGGGGTGCAGACCCACCCCCACTTATTCCAAGAGAGTAGTGGTCAAAACGGAGTATTGTACTAAAGTGCAGTTTTACCTTTGCAGTTTATGACAGGTGGATAGCCAGTCATTTCTATCTTATTTTGATAGTCTCATACATAATTACATTTTCTAATATTATTTTTTGGGGTAGATTTTTCCTATTGGATCATAATTCTCAACAAAATTGGGAGTATGGTATCTATTCACCTTAATGGATTCAGAGAAACTTTCTCTGAGTTTCCGTCACAAATTACAACTTTCAGAGATGTTTTTGGTAGGAAGGAGAGAATAAAGGAGAACTAACTAACCTAACCCCATGTTTTATACCCTAACTTAACCTAATTTAATTTAACCCCATGTTCTAAGCTCCTAACAAAAGTCAATGCCTCGTAGAAAAGTGTCCATGGCAAGGAAAAAACAGCCGATGCGGGTCACAAGAAGAAGAGAAGTAAGGCACAAGTACTAATAAACACTACTTCTCTCCTTCCTGCTAAAAACATTTTGCACTCCAAAAGTAGTAATTTACAATGGAAACTCAGCAAGGGAAAGTTTCTCAGGAACTATTAAGGTAAACAGAAACCAATGGTGTAGTTCTAGTCCAATAGTAAAATAATATATTTTTCATGGACAGCGTGATGTCCCCATAAAAAAAAATATTTATGATGAAATCAGATCCATGACGTTGACAAGTAGCAGCAGGTTTAGTGGATTAGATAGGATTATGTGGTATATTTTTTTTATAAGTGGCACAACTGTTTTTCAGGATTTTTTTTATATTCTGAATAGTTTTGGTGTTTAGAATTAGTAATCTGGCACTTATTTTAGCAGATTTTATTTTTCCTATCCCCTCCCCCTTAGTTTAATACAAGGGATTTCTACTGAATACTCGATTAATAACAACAGATTAATTCATAAACACATTAAAATGCTTTAGAAAAAGTAGTTTTGGTCTCAAAATGACCAAATTGCGATGGTGGAGCAGCAGCATCATGTTGGGTTGTAGTTTTGGGTGGCCCTCCGCCCCGCACTGCCCCACACACATCTAGCTTCTTCTTGCACTGCTGTGCTGTTGACAACGTTTTTTTCTTTATATTTTCAATAACTGAATCAAACCCCACATTTAACCTAACAACCTTATAAATCCTAATCATTTATTGTAGAAATCACTAGTTTTAGAAACTTTAGGTGGGGGGAAGGAAAAAAACTATAGCTGTATGCCAAAAATGAGTGCCAAATCCATTCAACACATCAAAGCTAATCAGAAAACAATGTTGTCATCTATAGAATTGGTATTGCCCAATAATGAAATACACAGGCTCCCTGACATGCAAATTAATTAGGTTCTGAGAGGTCATTCGTACATCCAACACGTGCCCTGTGAAACATGTAGCCTACTGAACAGTATCGGTGCCTATAGTTTTTATATCTCCTGCCCTATGGACTTGTGGAGCATTAGACACAGCTTTATGACATGTAAAATGCCAGAGACAAAGAGAAGTAGTAAGCAGGAACCAAGGCCTCTGCATAGCTGCTGCAACATTTGCCTTGCAGACTGCTGTTGTCTCAATGTCATCTACAGTAAACCAGATAAACAGCGTTCCATCCATGTTGCCATCACAGGCAGCTACCTGTCTGTCTACCTCACCTATCTACTCGACAAAACCTACCAGATAACTATCCCCTCTTTAATGACACTCAACTATCTCCTTCTGCTACAATGAACATTCTTGGACTATCCTTTACTAAAAATATGAACTGTAATCTATAACTACAGACAATATATGTACTAACATACACGGAATAACTATACGTTACTTCATCCTGTGTTGCTTTATCTATGTAGTATGCTGTGTAAAAATATTAAAAAGTGGTATATCTTTTCATAATTTTTTTTCCCCTCTCTTCCCTTTGCTGGCAGCACTCTAGTAAAGATAAGAAAAAGTTTGCAGGAAGAAATGTGTTACTTTTCTGGGGGGTTTCATAATACACCTTTTCACTCTCAAATTAGAACAACAGAACTTCAAAATAAAACAAATGAATTTCAAAATATAATAGATACATTTTTTCTTTTAATTTGAAATTCAATGATATAAATTTGAAGTTCAGTTATTTAAATTTGAAGTTCAGTTATTTTAATTTAAACTTCAGTTATTTTCATTTATACTTCAGTTGTTTTAATATAAACTTCAGTTGTTTTAATATAAACTTCAGTTGTTTTAATTTAAACTTCAGTTGTTTTAATTTAAACTTGTTTTAATTTAAATTAAACTTCAGTTGTTTTTATTTAAACCAGTTGTTTTTATTTAAACTTCAGTTGTTTTAATATAAACTTCGTTGTTTTAATATAAACTTTGTTGTTTTAATATAAACTTCGTTGTTTAATATAAACTTCGTTGTTTAATATAAACTTCGTTGTTTTAATATAAACTTTGTTGTTTTAATATAAACTTCGTTGTTTTAATATAAACTTCGTTGTTTAATATAAACTTTGTTGTTTTAATATAAACTTCGTTGTTTTAATATAAACTTCGTTGTTTTAATATAAACTTCGTTGTTTTAATATAAACTTCGTTGTTTAATATAAACTTTGTTGTTTTAATATAAACTTCGTTGTTTTAATATAAACTTCGTTGTTTTAATATAAACTTCGTTGTTTTAATATAAACTTCGTTGTTTAATATAAACTTTGTTGTTTTAATATAAACTTCGTTGTTTTAATATAAACTTCGTTGTTTAATATAAACTTCAGATGTTTTAATTTAAAATACAGTTGTTTTAATTTAAACCAGTTTTAATTTAAACCAGTTGTTTTAATTTGAGTTCACTTGTTTCAATTTGAAGTTCAGTTGTTTTAATTTGAGAGTGAAAAGGTGTACCTAGTTTAAGTTCCAAGTGGTGATGAAATCATACTTTTACAAAATACTTATTTTCCCCCCCTTTTATTTTGTTTGTGACGTGTGTGTTGTTGCAGGTGGTGATGACCGGCGAGTGCTGCTGTGGAACGTGGACGGCGCCATGTCCGGCAGCCACCGTCCAGCCATCATGAAGGGAGAGCATAACAGCAACATCTTCTGCCTCAGCTTTGATTCAAACAATACAAGAATATTTTCAGCGGGGAATGATGAGCAAGTTATCGTACATGACATGAAAACGTAAGCTTGGTCAACCTATCTTTGTGTGATGATTGTCTTAACTCCCTGAAGCATTTTTTTGTCATTCATCTCTGTATTACATCTATATTGCTTTTCCCTTCCAAAGACCACCATTCTAATTATTTTCACAGTTACCTCCAGTGTCAATTTGCAATTTTGTGAACTAAATTGGCCCACCTCCCTATCTATATTCTCTTACTGTTTTCTTTATAGGGACTGCCAACTAAATGGGCTTTTTGTTACTTCTTTTTTTTTTTTTTTGTTGGCCAGTCCTTTGTGATTTAAAAAAAAATGAAAAGAAATAGTTTGTTGAAATAAGCGTTGCATGTCATTCAGGTCATTTATTTTCTGTCTTCAGGGGTGAAACCTTAGATGTCTTTCTGCACCGTGAGGCTGTGTACGGAGTGTCTGTGAGCCCCACCAGTGACTCCGTGTTTGCCAGTGCCGGGGAGGATGGCCAGGTGCTCCTCTATGATATGAGGGAACCCACCACCACAGGTAGGTCTTCTCTCAGGGGCAAAGGTGCATAGTAGGTTATAATCCTATCACATTTTAGTATCAGTGACTAACATTAACTGTGCTTATGGTAAGTGTGCTGTGGTAAGGGAATTTCAAGCTACTCTTTCTTGAGCCATCCTTTTCATCGGCACTTTGATTCATTCACATAATTCGCTTATACTCAGTTTTTTTAATGATGTAAAAAATCCTGAATCCTTGCTGCTTACTGACTGATATTTGATGCCAGGAGAAGGGAATACTACGGCTCTTCTAAACTTCAGCTGTATTTTTTTCATAGTTAACCCTATTATCAGGAAAACATAGACATAACTTTAATCATGAGACCTTAAGATAGAATGGAATTTTCGCCTCGGTAAAAAACATAGACTATAGTTATCAAGGATTATGATACTGCTAATGATGACAATGATGATAATAACAATAATGATGCATAATGCCCCTCTCCCCCAGACCCTGTGTGCCTGGCGCAGTATTATGATGCCTTCCATGCCGTACAGTTCCATCCCGTGGAGCCGCTATTCATAGTCACGGCAAACTCTCGGAAAGGCGTCTCTCTGTGGGACATTAGGAAGCCGAAGGTGTAAGTAGATGGCCTTACCTTGATGGGTTGGTCTTGATTGCTTGGTCTTGATGCCTTGGTCTTGATTGGTTAGTCTTGGTTCCTTGGTCTTGATTCCTTGGTCTTGATTGGTTAGTCCTGGTTCCTTGGTCTTGATTCCTTGGTCTTGATTGGTTGGTCTTGATGGGTTGGTCTTGATTGCTTGGTCTTGATTCCTTGTTCTTGATTCCTTGGTCTTGATTGCTTGGTCTTGGTTCCTTGGTCTTGATTCCTTGGTCTTGGTTCCTTGGTCTTGATTCCTTGGTCTTGGTTCCTTGGTCTTGATTCCTTGGTCTTGATTGGTTAGTCTTGGTTCCTTGGTCTTGATTCCTTGGTCTTGATTCCTTGGTCTTGATTCCTTGGTCTTGATTGGTTAGTCTTGATTCCTTAGTCTTGATTCCTTGGTCTTGATTCCTTGGTCTTGATGGTTAGTCTTGGTTCCTTGGTCTTGATTCCTTGGTCTTGATCTTGGTTGAGGGTTAGTCTTGGTTCCTTGTTGATCCTGTCTTGATTTAGTCTTGTCCTTGGTCTTGATTCCTTGGTCTTGATTCCTTGGTCTTGATTGGTTAGTCTTGATTCCTTAGTCTTGATTCCTTGGTCTTGATTCCTTAGTCTTGATTCCTTGGTCTTGATTCCTTGGTCTTGATTGGTTAGTCTTGGTTCCTTGGTCTTGATTCCTTGGTCTTGATTGGTTAGTCTTGATTCCTTGGTCTTGATTCCTTGGTCTTGATTCCTTGGTCTTGATTCCTTGGTCTTGATTCCTTAGTCTTGGTTCCTTGGTCTTGATTCCTTGGTCTTGATTGGTTAGTCTTGATTCCTTGGTCTTGATTCCTTGGTCTTGATTCCTTGGTCTTGATTGGTTAGTCTTGGTTCCTTGGTCTTGATTGGTTAGTCTTGGTTCCTTGGTCTTGATTCCTTGGTCTTGATTCCTTGGTCTTGATTCCTTGGTCTTGATTCCTTGGTCTTGATTGGTTAGTCTTGGTTCCTTGGTCTTGATTCCTTGGTCTTGATTGGTTAGTCTTGGTTCCTTGGTCTTGATTCCTTGGTCTTGATTCCTTGGTCTTGATTCCTTAGTCTTGGTTCCTTGGTCTTGATTCCTTGGTCTTGATTGGTTAGTCTTGGTTCCTTGGTCTTGATTCCTTGGTCTTGATTCCTTGGTCTTGATTGGTTAGTCTTGGTTCCTTGGTCTTGATTCCTTGGTCTTGATTCCAAAGGTGGGCATTCCGCAATTTTAGTCCACAATTCGCAACTTGTGGAATGGGTAATTTGGTTGCGCAATTGCGTATGCCTGAAAAAATTGCGGAATTGTGGGTTGCGCACCACCAAAATTTTGAAACGCAATCGCAATAATTGTGACGGTCACCACTTCCAAAGTGCCCGCGTGAACATAAGTTCCAAATATGGTGGAGACGACACTGCCAAGTGTAGCGCAGTCAGTGCGTGCTGGGACTTGGGATTGAGGGGGTGGACGCTGTGCCCTCCTCTGCGGCTGTGGAGAGGCTGTTCAGCATGGGGTCTGACATCCTGAGGCCGAAGAGATCAGCGCTGACAGCCAGCAACTTTGAGAAGCTTGTGTTCTTGAAGGGTAACCTCCACATGCTAAACCAGAAGAAGTGGGAGGAGGAGGAGGAAGAGGAAGATTAGTAGATTACTTGATTACTTAGATTAGTGATTACTAGCCAGTAGACTGTGGTGTAAAAGTAAAGAAAAACACTAAAAGAGACAAAAACTTAATTGTGAAGGACAAGTAAGAGGACTATTCTGTTTCTGTCTAGTATAGACAGAAACAGAATAGGAATACAGAAGTATTAAACACTAATAAAGAGTCTAGAGACATTTTTTGTTTTAATTGTAGGTGTTTAAGAGTAGAGATGTTTAAGAGTCTAGAGACATTTTTTATTTTTTATTGTAGGTGTCAAAATTAGTTTGCGGAATTGCGATTGCGAAATGGCCTATCTGAAAAAAATTGCTGAATTGCGATTGCAGACTGGTGCAGGTCGGCATTGCGGAATTGGAAAAGAAATTGCGATGCCCACCTTTGCTTGATTCCTTGGTCTTGATTGGTTGGTCCGACTGCCGTGTCCTCATCATTGACTACTCCACCGTACAGGTTGCTGTTCTGGACTTTTTATATTTATTTATTTATTTTTACTTTTTTTTTTTACCTGTTTCCAGTATCATGATCATACTATACTAGAATAATATTTATGATACCATTATCATATCATTATTATTATTATTGTTATTATTATCATCAATCCTATCCATCCAAGGTGATGCTACATATTATTTCTGCATACCTTCATGTATTTTAAGGCTTCCTCACTTTTCCGCCCTCACTGCATGACTATTGACATTTTCATAAGTTGCTTACATTCCATTTAGCATTTTTCCATCCACTCCATGAACCTTTTTAACACATTACACATTTCTAATTGTCATTCACACCCCATAACACACACCTAACCTGTATGTATTATGCTCACAAAGTATTTAAATGGCTCGTTATATCCACACAAATGTCATCAAGTTTTATAGTGAAGGGTACAATCTATCCTTAATTAAAAGAGTACTTGTTCCACTTTAGGTTAGACAGTCATGTATTTGATGTCAGAATGATAGAACATAAGCATTCATTTATCCATCCTCTCATCACCCCTTGTGGAAGTCATCAGTGTGCAACTTCCTGCACTGCTATACTTTTGAAATATAATGGTGTGGGTTGTCACTAGGAGGTTCCCGTGGTGTAATGGGAAGCAAACCCGCCCGGCATGCAGAAAGTCCCGGGTTCGATTCCCGAGCGGTGCAACCTTTATTGGTGAGACCCCCTACCCTAACATGGCACAGTGAGTAGGATCGTGGATGCACATTCCCCCGGTCAGGCCTGCGGGAGGCAGCCTTAGGGGGGAGATGTGTGGGTTGTCACTAGGAGGTTCCCGTGGTGTAACGGGAAGCACAGCCGCCCGGCAAGCGGAAGGTCCCGGGTTCGATCCCCGAGCGGTGCAACCTTTATTGGTGAGACCCCCTACTCTAACAATAATGAATATTTGTTACTCAGTCTGTTCACTATAACTGACATGTTTTCTTCGTTCTGCAGACCTGTTTTGCGGTACGGGGAGAAGCGCTGTGCACAAGCCTCCATCTGTGCCAGGTTCAACACGAATGGCTCTCAAATTATTGCACTAAGGAGGCGGCTTCCACCTGTTCTCTACGACACACACAGCTCAAAACCTGTTTGCCAGGTAATAAACATCACATGTTGGAAGTTCCTAAGCTGTAGGTCGTTTGTGATTGGCAGTGTTAACCTGGTCCTGTATGCTTAAGAATTCACAACATTCCTTATGAGTTGCACCAAACCACAACCAACTGCCTTTTAAGAGTAATTCAGAACTTTTCCTTGTATATGGTAGCACTACTATAATATTATGAGTAGCCATGTGTTTTAATGCTTGCATTCAATTGCTCTGACTGACGCTGTGGCTCTCACCGAACAGGAAAAGGGGGGGTGGGGGGGATGAACAAAGTGTCAAACATGGCAATGAAAAAAAAAAAAATTATAGATCAAGTGGAGGGAAAAAGGTTGTAAGGAGATATGAGTAGGAGTCTATAATATGAACACCAATTTATAGAATTTGAGTGAATGGAACTCAACCTGAACTCATATGTTCATGCAAGTAATTCTAGAAATAATTAGATGTCTTAATTTAATTGTTATTACTATAATTCTTATTTTTCTGTGTAGTTTGATGCCGAGCATTACTACAACTCGTGCACCATGAAGAGCTGCTGTTTTGCCGGTGACAATGATCAGTTTGTTCTTTCTGGATCAGACGACTTCAACTTGTACATGTGGAAAATACCAGACAAGAACAGTTCAAGTGAGTGCTGAGTGCTTTTTGTTTGTATGTTATAATGGTTTTGATAGATTTAGAACAGTACTATCGAAGACCCGTCGTTACCCGCCTCCTTGGTGTAGTGGCTAACGTGCCTAGCTACGAATCTGCGGGCCCTGGTTCGAATCCGGGTCAGGACGGTTGGTGGCAGCCCACCCAGCTGTTCATCCATCCTTCCTTTTGGGGTCGGTGGATAAATGGATATCTAGGGAAACCTGGGGAATGTAACTGTGGTAACCTGGATGTCACACTAGCCCTGTGTCCCGGGATAGCGGGTTGTCACCCACCACAGGCTCGAGGGCTAATGCGACGGAGATGAGCACCGAGGCCACGCGCAGCATAGCGTAGGTTGTGTGTGCAATGAATTAATTCTGATTACATGTTACATCACTGTATGCTAGAAGAATGAATGCTGTTAAGAACAAGGTCCTGGAACCAATGAAATTAGTTATAGCATACTCAACTATTTTTTCATTGTGTCTGAGTGTTCAGATTGCAGCCTGGATTGGCCTACTTAAGGTTAATGTTGAACAATCCTGGTTTAGTATAATTCATATGCTGTCAATATTTCTTATTTTCTGACAGAAAATTTTGTGTCTGAAGCTCACATGGTACTAAAAGGTCATCGATCGATTGTCAATGAAGTGAGATTCAACCCTCAGAACTTCATTATAGCTTCTTCTGGAGTTGAAAAAATAGTAAAGGTATGTAATTCAGAAAGTATTATGTTTTGTTCACGTAATGCACATCTAGAATTGAGTCTTGCTGGTGATGCTCAATTAATTCCTTAAATTATGTATAGAAATTTATAACACAGCCTCTTATGCCTACCATTGTACTGTAGTTGGAGGACAGCTATGTTACAGAAAATGACAATCATAGCAATCTTGTGTGTAGTGAAGATGTACATGTAGAGGAGAACAACTAGGCAGCAGTAGGCATGTTAAGAACCCCCAATATTGATTTCTGTAGTATCGCGTGGCCACAAATAGTCCTTGCAGCGTTTCCACTTTATTAACAGAGTGTAGGTGCAGAGAATATAGAGTGTGTAAGGTGAGAATACCGAGGAGTGTAAGTACTCGCTCAGGTGATGGTGTGGCGGTACAGAGGGCGGTTGGTCCAGCGAATGCGCAGAACTTGGTGGATGTAAACAAACAGACGACGCGGGCTGTTATTCGTACCAAATATCATACTCGAGGGCGGTATTTTAGGTTATTTTATGCTAGGTAAATTAGGTTAGACTAGATTTTAAAACACCAAATTCTGCACATGCACTGGACGATCCGTCACAGCGGATCTTCTATGCCGTCACACCGGTCCTGGTGGCTCTGTCGTCCACCAGCACCCCGGCCCTCATGTCAGGTCAGCTTCCATGTATAGAGTCGCGCTGAACCACCAAGTGAAGTGACTCGAGCAGGAGAGCTCAAGTACCACCCGACACTACAATTTCCTTGTCAAATTATAAAATATGAGATATATGAAAGTTATATGTATTAAATATAACTAACTAAAATTTACATTTAAATGGGTTTGAAGAGGTACATCATCTGATTGTAATATCATGTGCGTTGTCTTCTTTTTAGAGGTGAAGTCTCATAAATTTTTTTATCGCTGCTCATAATTAGAGGTACTGATTTAGGCATGAATGATAAAAGAGAAGAGCAAGAAGCAAGACTTGGTGTGGGCATTAAGGCAGGGGACTCCTTGGAGAGGAACCACAGGGGAAGAGCAAAAGTCCTGAGTGTGCTGAGGAGAGTTTGGAGAAAGAGAGCATGATGTGGAAGCAAAATTAGGAATGTGAGGGAATTGCCACACCTATTGTTTTGTATGTATGTGAGGCATGGGTCTGAATGTAATGTCAAGGAAAAGAATAGATGTGTTGTAAATAAAGAACTCATGAACATTATAATAGTGACATAGAATGAGGAACAATGGGGTTTAAAGATGTATGTGGCATGGCTTGCTGGTGAGGGCAAACCAGAAGTGCCACTACACATTACACCACAAGTACACATTAGTGATGCAAATGCAAGATTAGGGGGAACACCACTAAAGGGATAGAATGATAATAGTAAAGTCTTTAATCACAGAGGTTCAGAAGGGTAGAAGTTGTGTACAGTGGTACCTTGGCTTACGAGTTTAATTCGTTCATTGATCGAGTTCGTAACTCAATTTGCTCGTATATCAAATCAATTTTCCCCATTGAAATTAATTTAAATACCATTAATCCGTTCCAGCCCTCCCAAAAACACCCCAATTTTTTTTACTGTACCTATATGACTGGACTGCACTCACCCTCCGCCATTTGCATTCGCCAGTGTTTACACTCTGTGTATCAGCTGTTGGAAACAGCTGTGGGTGGAACTGCCGCTAAACGTACTGCACTCACCCTCCGCCATTTGCATTCGCCTGTGTGAGCACAACACAACAGAGATGCTTCCATGGTGAGGTAACCACGTGAAGTGAACGAGTGAGACGCGGGATGCTGGGCGGATGTTGTGGCCTTCGCTGCGCCAACTAGCGGCGGCGCATCTGAAGCTCGCTCCTAAATTTTTTTTGAAAAAATAAAAAATCGCTCGTAACTCGGAATTTGGCTCGCAACTCAAAGCAAAAAAATCAACCGAGTAACTGCTCGTAACTCGGAAAACTCGTGTAAGTTGGGGCACTCGTAAGTCAAGGTACCAGTGTATTGGAAAATACATTGTTTATAATTGTGCCTATAGCACCTGTAGACAGTATGACTGACCTACAGGGGTGGGATGGTAGGCCCTGGAGGTTTGTTCACTTGAGGGCTGTGATGGTTGGCCCTCGCCTGTGGTGGCGTAGGCGGGATCTTTATAGTAGCACATGTGATTAGAGGCTTATGCCGCCCCCCTGTGTCCTCCGATGCATTCGCCGTCAAAGGTAGAGTTAATGGGCAGCATGTGGGAGTTCTTAGGCCACTCAACGGTGCAGACATTTTTTGGCAACCCTCCAGAATCGAACTGGGAACACCGATCACGTCATTTGCAAGCACTGACCACTGCCACTGCCTCCCCATGACAGGCAAATGATGTCCAATCCTTACAGCATGTCTTTTTCTTGTTTCTCTGTTTTCCATGACTTTTCTCAGTTCATTCAAAAGTCTGAAAAATGGAAACTAGTATATGAATACAACTGTACATCCCCAAGAGCAGGAACATTATAATAATTTGAGAATGAAAAGTATGGGCATGTTTCTGTGGGTGGTATAGCGAGATGCAGACACAGGAGTGAACCTAGATCATGTATCTTAATGTAGAGGCATTTATCACCATTCTGTACATAATCAGCACCAGAGAAATAATATTGAAAGAAATAGTGATATATGAAATGATATAAGAAATATGTGATAATAACCCTTGATTTTTTGTTGACAGCTTTGGAGTGGTTTATCTCTACCAGGATCCAAAGGAAACTTGAAAGCGAATTCATCAGGAAGCTTTATGACCCGAAGAGTGTACACGCACGATGAGTACATAGGACTTGTTATGGAAAGTGGCCAGGTACTTGGGGTATGTTATGGCCCACAAGCAAGGAGACATGCCGCTGTGGATGCATTTATTTTTCATGTAATATAATTGATTGATTTAATGCCAAAAAAAGGTGAATGTGCCAGACATCAGAGGTCATATGGCACTCATATTATATAAGCATATTATTTTATATATATTTTAGCAGCACAAGATTCATGATATGCTTACCCTTGCCAGTGCTTAGATCAGGTATTTCTCATATTCACAAGGAAATTATTTATACATTTTCTTTTTCTTGATATACTTTATGGTGCTTATCCGCCCTTCGTGGTGCCGTGTACACAATTCCTGGTCTTTCATGCCAAGGAAGATTGCAGTAAGCAGGAAGATTTGTATCAGATATATGAATGGAGTCAAAAGTGAAACATATAATAGAACGCCAAAACAATTAGTTCGGGAAAACAAAGACAAATGGTTTTATGCTAGCTATAATGTGACAAGGAATTTTACATAGCCTATTATGTATGTACAGTACTACGGACGATCGGCTCGAACGGACCACTGCTCACCCCATTTAGTCCGTTGATTCAAGGTTTCTCTGTACAATGTATCTATTTTAGCTTTTATTAAATTGTTTTGACATTATTTTTTTCCAGGATGTGAATCACGACTACAGTCACGGCAGTGTGGACGAGGACCCGCGCATGATGGCCTTCTTTGACTCCCTGGTGCAGCGCGAGGTGGAGGGGTGGACGTCCAACACCGACCTCTCCGACGACCTGGACAACGACGCACAGGGCTCGGGCCATGACGACGACGACACAACCACCACCACACAATCATCTCTATCACATGCAACCTCCCAGTCTGACGATAATGATTCAGATGACGGTAATTACAGTATTGAATTAGGAATCTATGGTCTACTATATACTCTGGTGTGTTCAGCCTAGGTGGTAAATCATATAGCCAGCCTTGAGATACAGGGTGCAGAATGGGTCTGTGTGTGTCTGTGTATGTGTAGAATAGGTGGCTGCTGTGTGAAGCAAATTCCCTGCTTGCCATAGGAGGTGACTAGAAGAGATAAGGGCAGAGGGTTGGCATCCCGTCCCCTGGTAGTGTCGGATCACATGAAAACAAAAAGCAAAAATAATCAGCTTTTTGTTCTGTATCATCCCACTTGTTTGGGAATAGGTTAACTGTATGAAAGATTAATGTAATGACTAGTTTAAAAGCGGAAGGGAATGAGTGGGATCAGTCAAGTACTCACCAATAGAAAAGTGGACTAGGAATGAGTGGCATCAGTCAAGTACTCACCAATAGAAAAGTGGACTAGGAATGAGCGGCATCAGTCAAGTACTCACCAATAGAAAAGTGGACTAGGAATGAGCGGGATCAGTCAAGTACTCACCAATAGAGAAGTGGACTAGGAATGAGCGGGATCAGGCAAGTACTCACCAATAGAAAAGTGGACTAGGAATGAGCGGGATCAGTCAAGTACTCATCAATAGAAAAGTGGACTAGGAATGAGCGGGATCAGTCAAGTACTCACCAATAGAAAAGTGGACTAGGAATGAGCGGGATCAGTCAAGTACTCACCAATAGAAAAGTGGACTAGGAATGAGCGGGATCAGTCAAGTACTCACCCATAGAAAAGTGGACTAGGAATGAGCGGGATCAGTCAAGTACTCACCAATAGAAAAGTGGACTAGGAATGAGCGGGATCAGTCAAGTACTCACCAATAGAAAAGTGGACTAGGAATGAGCGGGATCAGTCAAGTACTCACCAATAGAAAAGTGGACTAGGAATGAGTGGGATCAGTCAAGTACTCACCAATAGAAAAGTGGACTAGGAATGAGCGGGATCAGTCAAGTACTCACCAATAGAAAAGTGGACTAGGAATGAGCGGGATCAGTCATGCTGTTGTTGATGTATTGCTTTCTATGAGGTTTGAGTATCCTGATTTCCTTACTTATAATGCAGCTTTGTGTAGAAAAAGGTGAGTAAGATAGCTGAGCCAACTTTTTATCCTTTCCCAATGGGGGTGCAGGGCATGAGAGTTCTGACGGGCAGCAGGCCGCCGCACAGAAGCTGAGTCGGCTGCAGAGGCAACAAACAAAAAATGATGATGAGGACGAGGATGAGGATGAAGATGATGACGATGAGAGAGAGAAGGTAAGTAGGCTTTTATCCATCTACCTCTGCCACTCATTCCCAAGAACTCCTCTAAGGGGAGGCCACGACAGAGGTCTCTATATTCTAAGGTCTCTTTATACTCCTGTTCTTGCATGCTTTAATCCACTCATTGTTCTCGCCCCTTCTTTCTCTCATACTCTAGCACCATGTCCTCCCATTTCACAGGGGGTTGTCCTCTAGTGTCCATTTCATCTACTACACTCATACATACAGTTTCTGTTGTTACATTTGTGCCTATAGCGCCTGTAGGCAGCAACCTCCTGGGCTGGGATGATAGGTCCTGGAGGTTCACTTGAGGGCTGTGATGGTTGGCCCTCGCCCGTGGTGGCGCAGGCAGGATTTTTATAGTGACGCCTGTGATTAGAGGCTCATGCCGCCCCCCTGTGTCCTCCGATGCACTCGCAATTGAAGGTAGAGTTAATGGGCAGCATGTGGGTGTTCTTAGGTCACTCAACTACAGGCACTATAAGGGGGGGGGGGGAGTATGACTACCATGCAACGGGTTTTTTCAAGCAATGGACAATTCAATTCCCATTTAGTCCTTTAAGTCAAGGGTCGAGTGTACGTATCTCATTATACACATACACACATATCTTTTATGATTTTTTAACTAATTATTGGTTTGTTTTGCCGTTTGAAATCTCAAGATTCCTTTACAACCAGACCCCATTGCCATTGCATTGCTTCTTCATACTGCTTGTCGCCCCTATGAACCACATCATGGCAAATCACTCTCCTGTACACACCACGGCAATAACTCTGTCCTGTACACACCACGGCAATAACTCTGTCCTGTACACACCACGGCAATAACTCTGTCCTGTACACACCACGGCAATACTCTGTCCTGTACACACCACGGCAATAACTCTGTCCTGTACACACCACGGCAATAACTCTGTCCTGTACACACCACGGCAATAACTCTGTCCTATACACACCACGGCAATAACTCTGTCCTGTACACACCACGGCAATAACTCTGTCCTGTACACACCACGGCAATAACTCTGTCCTATACACACCACGGCAATAACTCTGTCCTATACACACCACGGCAATAACTCTGTCCTGTACACACCACGGCAATAACGCTGTCCTATACACACCACGGCAATAACTCTGTCCTGTACACACCACGGCAATAACTCTGTCCTATACACACCACGGCAATAACTCTGTCCTGTACACACCACGGCAATAACTCTGTCCTGTACACACCACGGCAATAACTCTGTCCTGTACACACCACGGCAATAACTCTGTCCTGTACACACCACGGCAATAACTCTGTCCTTACACACCACGGCAATAACTCTGTCCTTACACACCACGGCAATAACTCTGTCCTGTACACACCACGGCAATAACTCTGTCCTTACACACCACGGAAAGTAACTCTGTCCTGTACACACCACGGCAATAACTCTGTCCTGTACACACCACGGCAATAACTCTGTCCTGTACACACCACGGCAATAACTCTGTCCTGTACACACCACGGCAATAACTCTGTCCTGTACACACCACGGCAATAACTCTGTCCTGTACACACCACGGCAATAACTCTGTCCTGTACACACCACGGCAATAACTCTGTCCTGTACACACCACGGCAATAACTCTGTCCTGTACACACCACGGCAGTAACTCTGTCCTGTACACACCACGGCAATAACTCTGTCCTGTACACACCACGGCAATAACTCTGTCCTGTACACACCACGGCAATAACTCTGTCCTGTACACACCACGGCAATAACTCTGTCCTATACACACCACGGCAATAACTCTGTCCTATACACACCTTGTACAGTCCTGGATGCTTAAGCCCCCGTAACACAACGTCTCTTTGCCTCCATCTCTGCATCCCTTTCTTGATCTTCCCTTCTCTTTCACCTTCTGCAAGTGATCAATACATTTTCCTAATCAGATTTTCTTTCCATGGTCAAATGGAAAGAATCGTGCCTTATACAAGTACAATGATAGAAAATTGTCAGACCAATGCAGAGCTTGTTATAGTTAATCATTCCCTTGAGAATTTAGTTTTCATATAAATATTTCATAAAAAATGACTGTTGCATGTTGCTAAAGTTCATTCATCACAGGTATCAGGAGGAAGTGAATGGATCATGCATCTTATTGCTAAAAAGCGAGCCAAACTGAAAATTGCAAAACGGGCGAAGAGGAAAAGGAAACATCTGCGGAGACATCGCAAGAAAAGTCAGCGTGTTCTGCGTTCTTTTCCCACACAGATCAGGTAATTACAAATAGCTTTTTTTTTTTATTCTTCTGCCGGATGTCAGGTCCATGCTATAGTCTTTCCATTTCATCGAGTCACTTTGGATGTGGCCGCCTGAGGAGTTTGACCGCTGGCTGCGTTGCTCCTTCACCCCCGCCACCTACTATAACTAGTCTACTATAAACAATACTCCTCTCTCACCCGCTCCCCCTCCTCTCTCTCTCTCTCTCTCTCTCTCTCTCTCTCTCTCTCTCTCTCTCCTCTCCTCTCTCTCTCTCTCCTCTCTCTCTCTCTCCTCTCTCTCTCTCTCTCTCTCTCTCTCTCTCTCTCTCTCTCTCTCTCTCTCTCTCTCTCTCAAATTTTTTTTCAATTGAAAATTATCTAGTTTTGACTATTTTTCCACACCACCCATGAGGTAAGTCAAGGTGCATTTTTTTTATAGAGTTTTCCCCGATAGGCCTAATCCTCTCTGACTTTTAATCAGAAAATTCATCAGAACTTTCTGTGATGTTGATAGCAAATGAATCAACAAGATTGTCACCCGCCTTGTCTTGCCCGGCATCAGTTTCCCGAAGCCGTTCAGCAGGTTTCACTGTTTCTGCACAGTTTTGTGGTGTTACATTATTCACAGCTTCGTTGACAGGAAGTTTCAGTTCAGTCATTTTAAAAGTGTTCTTCTTGGCAATGTAGGATTTTACTTGATCCCAAATCAGCTCGATAGGGTTATACTGGCAGTGGTATGGGGGTAACCGTACAACCCTATTACCTACCTAGTTGTATTTACCTAGTTGTGTTTTACAGGGCCTGAGCTACACTCGTGGGGTCCCGTCTCCGTATCTACATTTATCCAGTCTTTCTTTCAATTGGTGCACATTATGTGCCGATATCACCTCCTCATTTAGTCCTTTCCAAACTTCTACATTGCTATGAGGGAAGCTGTACTTCTTTATGTTGTTCAGGCATCTCCTTTTTCCTAATTGTTTTGTATGTCCTCTTGTGTATCGACCTTCTCTTTGCTTCTGAGTCAGTAGTCTCTCATTGTCTGTTTCTTCCATCTTAGTTATCACTTTAAAGATTGTTATTAAGTCTCCTCTTTCTCTTCTCTGCTCGAGTGTTGGTAACTTTTATTTCTTTCAACCTTTTCCTCTATGTCCTGCTTCTGCTGCAATTGTATCAATCGGATACTTTTTCCCGTTATTGGGGAGTTTCTTGGTAAGCTCATAACAGCTCCGCTTTCAACAAATCGTCACTGGGCTAAACTCCTTTCTTGATGAGCCATTCTTTTATATCTCCCTTTCTCCATGATGAGTTTGGCATTTTCTCCAGCAGCATGGAGTGCTAGGAAGCGTTGGCCATAACAATCACTGAATTGGGTTGAATATTCTGTAGCAGCTGATGTCTAAACCATTCTTCAAATACTGTAGAATTCATTTGGTTGTGGTAGTCTCCATAGTTTTTTTTATTGAAAAAACAGATCCGCATTGTCGACAAAACCATCCTTCGTTCCTGGGTGCAGAATTATTAAAAGACTTCCTCTTCCCGTTGGTGGCTTTACTCCAGCTGCTTGTGGGGATGTAGTATCAGTCCAGCTTTTGCCAACAGTGTAATTTTGGTTCACCCAAGTTTCATCAAGGTAAACAAAATTCTGGCATGATTATTTGAGCTGCCGCATTTCACCTAGGAGTCTGGTTCGAGCCGAAACAACATCACTTCTTTCCATAAGGAATTTGCGACTATCAACCTTTACAAACTTGAATCCAATTTGTAGGAGGACCTTGCGAAGGGACTCGTTGCAGCCGTCGAAAGAGATGTTTTCTTTGAGTTCTTCCTTAATTTTGTATAACGTAGGGATCTCTCTCCTCTCATAGAAGCCCAAGACTGTTCTTCTCAGTGTACACTTATCAAAGTCATCCAAGTTTGTCACAGTTGGTGGGCGATGTTTTGTTGGTGAGGAGATACAGGCTTTTCTGGTACACCTTGTGTGTCACAAGCTCTATTTAATTTTGAGCAAATCCTTAGCACTGTCCTGTCACACGTTGGTGGTTTGGCCGTATGTGCAACTGCTTTAGAGGGCGCTATTAAAGGTCCTCTATTTGCCTTCTCATCTAAGAAATATTCCTTTACGTTGTAAATAATTTCCTTGGCTTGGCTGTGAAGAACACGTGAGCGAGTTGTAGGGGAAGCTTCCATAATGGATGACCTCGAATTAATGTTGAATGAATGAATGACCGCAGCCCGCAGGGCAGGACGTGGCGCGGTGACCTGCCAGCCTGTCGGTCACCTTGTACTTGACAACGTCGCACAAGCAACCTTGCCGTAACTTATAGGGATGTATACAAGCTCATTGTTTTGTCATCAGAAAACGAATCGTTCGTAGAATTATATGGTCTTATCATTTAATCAAATGTATACAGAGTATTTAAAACTCATTTAGAAGTAGTTAATAGTTAACCCTATGAGAGAGATAGAGGGCAGCGGTGATGATGTGGCATATCCGCTAATCCCGCCAGCCACATCCAAAGTGACTTGATATTTTAAAAACACTATACGTTTCTTTGCTTCACGGACAGTCTGGGAACTTTTTGATGGGACCTCGTATGAACTTGTCACGTGGAGGCCCTCAAAAAACCTTGTAATGGCATTTTCTGTGCAAAGTTTGTTTCTCTTGTTAATTTTTTTCTTTTATATTACAGGTACCTATATCAACCAGGTCAAAATCCCACCGAGGAACATCTCCAAGCCGAGCTCCCCGGCGCCGTGGCTGAAAGTGGAGGAGCTTTTCGCAGACGCACATCCTACCGTCGGAGATACATGGCCCCGTACACCATCATGGTGGTTCATAATTCAGAGCAAGAGTCTGAACCAGAATCTGATGAGCAAGAAAATGAAAATGTTACTGATACTGAAGAAGATAATCATACCACAGAACAGCAAACCAGTGAAAGGAATGATAAGGTTGATAATGGTAAACGTTTGTTGTGGTCCTCAGACAGTGAGAGTAGTCTTGACAATGTGCTGTCCGCTACAAAGAGAAAACGAACTAGTTTAAGTGACAGTGACAGTGATGAGGATGACCAAGAAGGGAGAAGAAATGGACAAGTGATATCAGAAATAATAGATTCTGGAACTAGTGATTCAGAGACAGAAAAACCTCATGTTCCACAGAAAAACCTGAGTAGTGAAGGCAGTAGTAGTAGATCATGTTGTCTTCCAAATATTCTGAATGATGCTACATTATCAGAGGAAAGTTTTGGTGATAATAATGGAATCGGTGACATTACCAGTGAGCTCAACATTAGTAGCACCGTCAGTGATGCCATCCCCATCAGCAGTATTTCCTACGATGACAACGGTTCTCTCTTGTTTGAGACCGAACACAGCTCACTTGTCTCAGGCTTAGATCTTCCAAGCACTCTGGTCATGCCAACTGCTGCCACTGCTAGTAAAAAAAATATGCAGAATGGTTCATGTCAATCAATTAATGGAACACTTTTAAGAAACACAACTACACCTAATGTAGAAAAAGGTGAAGATGGTCCAAATGAACAAGATACTGAAGATAATGGGCCACATGACAGACAAAACGCAAATAAAAGTGAACAATCTATGAAATTCAAAAAACGAATGTCAGCTTTTAATGTCAGAAATTACAGAAGACATTCTGAAGATGATCTTTGAGGGCAGTCAGTGTCCTCTTAGACTTAGAGAACCCTGACACATGCGAGGATTAGGGCTCAAATTATTTTCATTTGAAAAAACAATACAATGACACTTGTAATGACTGTAATTTGCTTCTTCCTGTTTGTTTTATAGAGTATGTAATCGAAAGCAAATTTGCTATGACAGATTGTAGAGAATTTAACATTTTACCCGATATTTCTGTACTTTGAATACGGTACTGTAACATTGTTTCTTTAGTCACTTAATCAAGGAAAATATATACTGATGAAAACTATAAAAAATAGGAGTCATGCATATGAATGGATGAGAGGTCAGATACATATATACTATATATATTTTTTGTATTGTATCTAGTCAACACTATCTCTAATCTTAATATTTTGATAAATTTTTATTTTTTAATTCCATACTTTTAAAATAAACAAGGATTCAATCAAGTGCAGGCATAACACCTGAGTGAATTTATGAGCTAAGTTGTATTTGTTAAGGGACAGTTACTGAGGCTGCCTTTGCTGTTATACTGTGTTGAGTGGCGACTTGCTCACCACA
>JACEEZ010011235.1:110000-120000 GCA_016584305.1 Chionoecetes opilio
ATATATATATATATATATATGAATAATACATATATATATACTATATATATATATATAATATATATATGATACATATATATATATAATATATATATATATTATATTTATATATATATATGATACTATATATATTATATATATTATATAATATATATAATATATATATATATATACTATATATATTTTTATATATATATAATATAAAATATCTATATTATATATATATGATAATATATATATATATATATCTATATAATATGAAACATTTTATATAAAATATATATAAACTAATTATTTTATATATATAAATATATATATAATAAAATAATATATATATATATAAAATATATTTTATATTTTGATAAAATATATATAATATATATATAAAATATATAAATAATATATATATAATAAAAGAACATATATATATATAAAATTATATATTAAAATATATATAAAAATATTTTATTTTATATATATATATGATACTAAAAATTATATTATATATATAATTAATGATACCTAATATATATTTTTTGATATATAATAATATATATTTTTCTATATATATAAAATTTTAAATATATATATATATTATTTTAACCATATTATTTTATATAATATATACATAAAATTATATATTTTTATTTTTAGTATATTTTTTACTTTTCTTATTATATATATTTTTATATAATATAAACATTTTTTAATATAATATATATGTACATATTTTATATATTATAATGATACATTTTTTAAATATAATTTTTGGATACATTTTTATATTTTTATATATGAACATTATATATATATATATATAAATATCTTATAATTATTTTATCTTACTTTTTAATATATATAATTTTATATGCCTCATATATATATATATATATTTATATTATATGATACATAATATATATTAATATATAATATACTAAAACTCCCAAATATATTGTTTATTTTATCCATTATAGAAAACCCAACGATTTATATATATATTCTAATTTTAGAAAACATTATATTATTTATATATATGTTCCTATAAATATATATTATAATTTTATATAAAATTTGATTTTTGATACAAAATATATTTTTTATATATATAAAATATTTATTTTTTATATATATATATATTATATTAAAATATTTATTTTTATAATATATTTTATTTAATATATATTATACATTTATACATTATATATATATAAATATTTTATAAAATATATAAAATATATATGATAAAAAATAAAAAATATTAAAAAAATTATATATATGATACATATATATATATATATATATAAAATATTATGTAAATATAATATAATATATTAAAAATTTTTAATTTAATATTATATATAATAATATATATAATATATTTTAATATTCTATTATATATATATATAAAATATATAAAATAAATTATATAAATATATATAGATACAAAATATATTATATAATTTTGAAAACATATATATAAAATATATTTTAATTTTAATATATATATATTATATAATATGATACTTTATATATATATTTTATATTTTAATTTTAATAATTATATATAATAATATATATATATTATTTTTATACATATTATAATTTTATATATATATATTTTGATCCCTATATATATATATTATATATAATGTACATATATATATATTATATATATATAAAATGATACTTTAAAATATATTATATATTTTTAAAAATTAAAAAAATGATACATATATATATATATATATATATTTGGATACTATATTTTATATATTTATATATGATACATAATTATATATTTTTATATATATGATACATATATATATTTTATTATATATACCTATATATAATTTATATTTTATATAAAAAAATATAATATATATAAGTATATATATATATTTTATATATATATTTTGAAAATATATATTATAATATATATTTTATATGATACATTATATATATATTTATATATATATATATATATATTAATGATACATATATATATAAAAGATAATATATATATAAAATATATAATATATTTATATTTTACTATATATGATACATATATATTTTATATTTTAATAATATATAATTTTATATATATAAAAATATATAAACTATATATATTTTTATGATATATATATATATATTTTATGATCATTATATATATATTTTTTAATAATTTTATAAAATATATATATTTTATATGTTTACATTATATAAAATATATATATTTTGAATAAAAAATATTTTAAAAATAAGCCCAATATTTTACATATTTATATTTAATATATACATATATAAAATTATATTATTTATAAACCCTATATTTTAAAATATATATATTATATTTTGTAATAAAATATATATATATATAAAAATAATACATATATATATATATTAGGGGGGTCCACTTTGAAAAAAAATTTGGATTGGGGGGCCGGGTGGGAAATTCTTGTCGTACAATGATACAAGGATGTTTGCAAAATTTTTTTCCGATGGGAAATAACTTAAAAACCTTTCCCGCAGGGGCGGCCAAAGTTTCCCAAACTTTTAAAACCTCTAGGGAGTCTCCCACGGTGCGATGATAAAAAAAACGAAACCCAACCTTTGCGCGCCCCCCCTATATCTATTTCGCGAAACGGGTACAACGCGGTGGCGCTCCACGCCCTGCAGAAGGTGCTGCCCGCTTTTCCCGTCGCGCGTGAGGGCGCCGCAAAACGCGCTGAGGGGGCGACCCCCCTTTTCCCCGGGGCAAAGCGTTCACCCCCCGTGGGTGACGGGCGCGGGGGAGGGACCGGGGTTGTAGTCGTCCCCCCCGCCCATGGGGCCGGATCGCCGTTGGGGAAATCGTAAACCGGCCCGGGGGCCGGTCACAAAGGGCGAGGGCGTAAATGGTCGGGTCAGGTCATGGTCGGGGCCCGGGGTCAGGGTCAGGTCGGGGAAACGGGGCGTCATGATCGGCGTGCGGGGGACGTTTGGGGGGAAAAAACAGGCCGATTGAGCGGATAGCCCTGCGTGGGAAAACAAAGTCCGGGGTCCCGCCGGCGTCACCACCGTTCCTTTTTCGTCGCCTGCCCCCAAAGCCCGATGAGCTGCGCGTGGCAGTCGTGGCACCCCCCGGGTGGCTCGACCGCTTTAGCACGCCGCCGCTCCAGACGCCGTCGCTCTCTGTCCCAAGGATTGGCCCGCCCCTTGCATGATGCCACGGGTCCTTTTCCCGGGAAAAGCGCGGGCCCAGCAGGAACTGCCGATCCTCTCCACCGTGATGAGGTCAAAGGGCGTCCGCTTTGCCCGATGCCCGAAAAGCGTCATCAGCCCCCTTGAAAAATCCGGCGTTTTCTCGACGCCCAACTGAAAAAAGTTTAGTTGGGGTTCTGTAGGTGACTTTTAAAACAATTTTTTACCAAAACCTAAATAATTTTTTTCCCTAACCTAATTTAGTTCTTTTATTAGAGTACATAAAAAAAAAAAACAAAATAATTATAATTTGGTGACGATAAAAAAAGTATTTAAAAGGGTTTTTAGACAGTGACTTTTTGGGAAATAATTTTTACTCAATTTTAATATAGAATTTATAGTACAATTAATTTTCCCGCCAATACCCCCCCACCATAAAAACATTCGGATGACATTATAAATTTCTGTGAAAATCCCAAAAAAAAAAAAATAAAATTACAAAATAACTGGAAGACATACTTATTTTTTCCCCAACCCCCTCGACTACATAGAATTAAAGTTTTAATTTCTATGGGTGGACGGACGGACTAGCGGCCCCCCAGCCCCTTTGTGGATGAGGTAAATTAGTAATTGTTTATGGGGTAAAATTTTCCCGTTTTTTTTTGAATGAAGGAAATGACTCGAAATTTGATAATTTCAGGTATACCCTTTCCAGAGTATCGTTCGGGCAACACCCAGCCAAAGCCAGCCCCCAGCAGGGCGGGACAGGTCAGGGTTAAATGTCATGGAAATTAGGGAAAAATAAATTTATATTGGGGTTTTCTGCGAACAAATTTCCCAATTTAGTTCAACTTTTGATTTTTTCTTTTTTTCCCAGCGCCCCCCGCTTCTTGGACCGACCCAAAGTTTGCATGATGCGTACAGCCGGGGATCCTTCCACACAGGGGCTTTCTTCTGCGGGGGGAAATCCGGTTTTCCCTTCCCAAAACCACCGCCACCCCCGGGGTTGACGAGGGAAGCCGCTTTTTCACCGATTTTCCGCTGCACACGGAGGGAAGGGGAAGAAGCGCCGTAGCACTTCCCCGGGTTTCTTGGGAAGCTTTTTCCCCCAGCGGGGTTCGGTTCGGGCTGCCCAAAAAGCCCACCGGTGGCTGAGGGGTGACGGCTGCAGTTTTCAGCGGGCCATTTCCCCAACGCAGGCCAAAAAAAACGAATAACGCGGGGCCACAAGTTGGGAGGCGGAGCGTACAAACCCTCACACCACAAACCTGAAAGGGGAAATGGGGCCCCCCCGGGCCCGTTGTGGGGGCAGGTCAGTCCAGGCCCGGGAAAGAAAATAAATGCAGTCCTTCTTTAAAACACTTTTAATTGCACTGAAAGATGAAAAAAACATTTAAAACAAAAAACAATTATGGGGTAAAGGAAATAAATTTTTATTCCCCCCAAACCATTCTCGTTCACCTATTTTTTCCCCAAAATTTTTTTAAATGTGAAAACTTTTGGCCCCACGCGGGGCGGGCAAATTTAATTTCCCATCGGAAGGAAAATTTTGCACAGAACCCTTTTGCCCCTAGTTTTCGACAAAATTCCCACCCGGCCCCCACGAATCCGAAAAAACTTTTTTTTTTTTCCCCGTAAATGTGGAAACCCCCCTAATATTTTATATATATATTATATATTATAATATAATACATTTTTATAATATATATATATATTTATATATATACATATATATAATACATATTTTAACATATATTAAAATTATATATATATATATATATTTTATAATTTTATATATAAAATATATAATAATATATATTATATATAAATACATATATATGTACATATATATGTACATATATATTTTGTTTTCAATAATTTTAATATATTAAAATTTATATATATATATATAATATATATGATATATTTATATATTATATATATGATATATATATATGATATAAAATATAGGGTATAAAATATATGATACATATATGAACATATTATTTTATATGATACTATATATGAAAACATTAATGATACATATTTTATATTATATATATGATAAAATATATATGATTTCATATTTTATGATACATATATATATAATTATATATAATATAAAATATCCCTATATATGTACCTATATAGAACATTATATTATATAAATGATACCCTAATAAATGATAAAAAATATATATATATATTATATATATGATACATTTTATATGATACATATATATATATATTTTATGATACATATATATGATACATAAAAATATATATATATTATATATGAAAAAAATATATATGAAATATTATATATATATATTAATACATATATATGAAAACATATTTTTTATATAAAGATTTCATATATTGATACATATTATAATAGATACATTTATATGATAAAATATTTTATATATTATATGATTTCCCTTATATTATACATATAAAATTTAAAAAAAATTTATAATAATTTAAAAGGCTATATGTAAAATATATGATTTAAAAATATTATATAAAATAAAGATACATATAATGGGTACATATAAAATTTTATTATATGATACATTTTAAAATTTAATAATATTGATACATATATATGATTTCCAAATATGATACATATATATATTTTATAAAAAAAAAATAATGATACATTATTATGGGTACATTTATATGATTTCTATTATGATACATATTATGATACATATATATATTTTATATTGATCCCTAGATAAAGAACTATATATATATATATATATATTATATGATACATATATATATATATATGTACATATATTATATATTATATATAATTTTTGAAAAATATATATATATATATATATATTGATACATAATATAAAATTATACATGATACATATTATATAATGATAACCCAAATTATATATATATATGATCATATATATATATAAAGATACATAATAATATTATATTATATGATACATATATATATAAAATATATGATCATAATATATATATATTTTATATATATAAAGATACATATATATATAATTATTTTTTTATTTTAAAATAATGATACAATTTTATATATATATAATAATATACATATATATATATATAATGATACATATAATAAAATATGATCAACATATATAATATTGTACTAATATAATTATAAAATAGATACCCTATTTAATTTTTATATATTACTTTTAAAATATATTAATATATGATCATTTTATATAATTTTAATATATTAAAATTTTGATACATTAAAATATATAAATTTTATAAAATGATACATATTTTAGATATATATTAAATAAAAATTATGAGTACAAAATATATTAGATATGATACATTATATTATAGTAAATTATTAATATGAACATTATATGATAATATATAATAGAAAAATCCAAAAAACAAAATAAAATGGGTACATTTTAAAAATATGATACTATATCATTTTATATGATACAAAATATAATTTATGAGGAAATCTATATATAATATAATATATATATAAAATATATATATTATATATGATACATAATTTTTAATATATATATGATACCATATATATATATAAAATATACATATTAAAATATTATATTCACCATATATATATATATATGAACAAAATTATATATATATGATACAATATTATATATATATATATAAAAATTTATAATTAATATATATTATATATAAATATATATATATAATATGAAAAATATATATTTTATTTTTATGATACATATATATTTGGTATATAAAAATATATGTACCCTATATAAAATATATTATTAATTTAATTTCATATATAACCATTATATATATATTATATATAAAATATGATACTATATAGGGTACATATATTATTTATATAAATTTTAAAATTTTATGATACATATATATTAAAAATATATATTATTAATTTTTAAATAATACTATAAATGATACATATATATATAAAAATATATATCAATATATATATTTATATATATATATATATACATATTATATATATATATATATATAGTATATATATATAAAAGATACAATTAATATTTTTATATATTATTATTAAAATATTATATATATATTATATATATAGATTTTTATTAAATACATATAAAATATATTTTTATATTATATATATATATAATATTTTATAAATTTTTATATATAAAATTTATATATATATTAAAATGATAACCCTAATATATATTAATTATATTATTATATTTATATATAAATAATTATATTTTAAAATAATATATATATAATTAAATTTATTTTATATAATGATACTATATTTTTATTATATAATTTCTATTATTATATATATAATATTATATATATCTATATATATTAATATATGATACATAATATATATTATATATATCATTATACTATATATATTATAAAATATATATATTATATATATAATATATATATTTTTATTATATTATATATTATAAAAAAAAAAAATATATAATTTTATAATATTGATACATAATTTTAATTTTTATTTTTTATTATTTAATTACCTTATAATATATATATATCTATATATTTTCTATATATATATAATTTTATTAATTAAATATTATAAAATATTTTTCCCCTTATATATATTATGTTTTTCATTTATTATATATTTTAAAATAATATATATATATATATTATTATATGATAATTTTTTTTATATAATTTTTTTTAAAATTTTTAATATTTTTACTAATATAAATATAGGAAAAACAATAAATATTTGTATTATTATATTTTTATATTGGATGTATTTTAAAATTTATATTGGTTATATATATATACATTTTTTTAGATAAAATTATTTTTTATATATTAATACATATTTTATATTTTTATATTTAAAATTTTTTTTTTTATTTTGTTTATTTTATAAAATAAGAAGATTTATTTTATTAATTATATATATATTAAAAATTATTAACTATTATTAATATATTTAAAACCCATATTATTTTTAAAATATTTTTAATTTGATTTCATATATTTTATATATATATATATTTTATATATTATGATACCTTATATATATATAATATGATACATTTTAAAATATATTATTTTTAAAGAATTTTAAAATATAAATATATTATATTTTTAAAACGAATATATATATATATAGATATTAATATAAAAATATAACACCTTTTTTCAGCAAATTTTAGATATATATTATAAATATTTTAATATATTAAATAATAATAGGATAAAATAATAAGATAATTATAATAAAAATATAAATCTAAAATAATTATATAATATAATATAATATATATATATCTATATATATATATATAATATATATATATATTAAGATATTTTATAATATATAATATATTTTATAAAGAACAAACTATAATATTAAAATATTATATATATATATATATATTAAAACATTTTTATATATAATATATGTATTACCTTTTTATTATCTTATATAATATATATAAAATATATTATTTTTATATATTATATTTTATTATAACCATATATGATTCCCCCTTATATTTTAAAATAATTTTTAAAATATTTTATATATATACAAAATATTTTATAATATAGAAAATAAGATAATTTTTTAATATATATATAGATTCTATATTATATATAATAATTGATATATATATGATACTTATACCCTTTTATATATATATATATATATATAATTTTTAAAATGATAAATTTTAAAAATAATATATTTATATAATATTAATATATAATAATAATATATTATATATATATGAACATAAAATATATATAATTGATACAAAATTTTAAAGCTATAATATCATATTATATATAATAAAATATATTAATTTTTATATATATATTTATACATATATATTTATAAATATTATATAATATATTAATATTATATTTTTTTTTAAAAATTTATATTAAAAATTTCTATATTATCCATATATATTATTATTATATATGAAATATATACATATTATATGATCCCTATTTTTTTAAAATTTTTTCTATATTAATATTAATATATTTATATGATACCGATTTTTAAATTAAGGGAACCCCTTTTTTTTTATTATTATATACATAGATATTTTTAATATAAAATATATTAAAATATATATAAAATTTTATTATATATATCCCCCTTTATATATATACTTAAAAAATGATTTCATATTTTATATATATTTTTATTCTTATAATATATTATGATAATCTATTTTTGATTTCATATATATTATTATATGATCCCCCTTTTTATATAATATTATCATATTATACTTTTTAAATATATTTTTTATTTTTATATTTTAGTTAAAAGATTTCCCTTTTTTTATTGATTTTATTTTAAAATTTTTTAGATAATATTTATGAAATTATTAAAATATTATATTTTAAAAGATTTTATATTTTAAGATTATCATCGATTTTAAATGTTTCATAAAATATAAAAATATCGATATATATTATATATATAAAAATAATTAACATTTTAATTAAAATATTTATATCATATATATATATATTAATAATATTATACATTATTATTTAATAAATAATTTATATCTATATTTTTTCCTATGTTTAAAATTTCAAATTAAATTTTAATTCGTTATAATAACATACTATTTTAGGTTACAAATTTTATAAGGGGGTTATGGAAATTTGAAGGTTATATATAAAATTTTTTTAAAAATTTAATATATTTAATGTAAAAAACCCCTAATTAGTTAATTGATTTTTAAAAAATATGAAATAGAATTTTAAAATAAATAAAAAGAAAGGAACCCCCCCTTTATAA
>JACEEZ010011235.1:125000-137500 GCA_016584305.1 Chionoecetes opilio
GAACGCAGGGACGCTGCACGCGAGCCCACACCTCTACCAACCGAGCCACCCTGACGGGTAGCAGGAAGGACAGGTATCAAAAAACTAACTGGAGTTTTTGAAAAGATGACGAGGGAGGAGAAGCTCCAGAAGAATGGAAGGATAGTTTTACCTTACCACTGTTTACTTAAAGGGAAAGGAGATGCACTGTCATGTGGTGGGTACAGAGGGTTGAGGCTGTTAGAACATAGGATGTAGCAAAGACTACTCTATACAGTAGTCTTTGGATGAAGATTTGGGAGCGGGTGTTATGTAAAAGGCCTAAGAAAAGAATCAAGATTGATGACTACCAATTTGCCTTTCTGGCTGGAAAGTCCACTACCAATGTAATCTTCATCAAAAGACATCTCCAGGAAAAATATAAGGAGAAGAAGAAAAGGCTGTATCATGTGTTTGTGGAGCTGGAAAAGGCATTTGATAGGAGTCTAAGAAGAATTAGATGGGCATTACGAAGACAAAAGGTACCGGAGAGGCTTGTAAGGTTGGTAATGGCACTGTATGAAGGGTCAAGATCAAGGGTGAGAGTAGCTGGAGGAACATCAGATGACCTTTGAGATAGGTGTGGGGTTTAATGGCGGCCTTAATGGTGATTTTCATGTGAGACACAGAAATACATGTCGGGATATCATAGTTTTGACCACCAAAGGGATCATGGGTAAAACAGCAATTTACTATAATTCTCCCTATTGACCAATACTCTCCTGACCTTAAATGGGGGCTGCGCCCCTCCAGACGTCCATCCCCGCTAGTTCACTAACCTAATATTGATACATAGTTACGTACCTTAACCCGAATGGGGGGCACAGCCCCTCCCAGACCCCCCTTATGTTATTATTAATTTCCGACGCCTGCCGTAGGAGTTAGAAGTAGCCTACTGCAAATGGTCATATCTACAAGTTGAGGACGGACATAACTACGTTCCTTGTATTGTATTAAACTACAGTAGAACCGAATCATGGAACTAGAGTAAAATTTACCGAAGGTTAAAGAAATACGCATTCTTACGCATTCATATCGCACGCGTGACGCATATCATTCGGGAAATCCTCAGTCGATCAGCGGGTGAGCCGCCAGCCAGGTGTGGCTGGTGACAGACTCGGTGCTTCATGCTTCACGCTTCCCTTCACGACTACTTCACTATCGCATTAGATTAGGATTATACTGCTCTTTCTACCTTTAAACACTTTTGAGGGCTCTTAATATGCCTAATTCACAAGATCATTCTTACGGATAGAGGTAAAGGCATAAGCAACACAGGCTATAGTATAGGGGAGTCAGCGAAGCGGCCACTGTCTGGCCACCTTGACGAGTCGCTCACGCTACGCTGACAGCCTATGATGACACCTATTTCTATTATATTTGCTGCCAGTAGTGTCTTACCTGGCGGGCTTTACATGGCGCATAGGATCGTCAGACCCTCCATCATCACCGCCACGACATTCTTGGCGGTGGCATTGTTTACTAGAGCTCTGCTGCTGCATGATCGGCGTGCCTCGGAGGCTCGGACTGTCACTTCCAGGCAGTGTTGCCAGGCTGAGCTGCGGCATTTTGGAACAAAATGCAGAAAATGGTATCATATCTTATTATATTTCACACCAAAAAATGTCATCCCAAATTAACAAATTTTAATCAGGGGAAATGAATAAAAAAACCATGACTTCCAACAGACTGGTTGTAATGAGGGCAGTGGCGCGGCTACTAGGCTAGATCAGTGGGGGTTACCTGGCGGCCACAACTGTGTTTGAGGGGGCACTATGGCAAGCGGAGTTCAGAGGCATTCTGATGCCATATAGTAGAAGGGTATTAGTGCATATCGTCAGTCACAGGTCCAAGCAGATTACGACAGCCATGACCAGTGGGGCACATGCCCCCCCCCCCCCCCCCCCCGTAGCTAGGCCACTGGCTAAAGCTGATCTGACGTTATATAAGGTAGAAAGATAACGAGACAACAACCATTACTTTGCAGGGAGAACTAAACAACCTCAAATCACACGTAAGCTCTCACGCCCTCCCTCTCCCATTCGCAGTGGCGCCAGGGTGGCCATGGCATAGCCATTAAAAATAAATGGTTGAATTTTCATTACACATCTGACTCAGGTGGCCAATGAGATTTCAGGGGTGGCATTGTCCTACCCCTAGCTCCGCCACTGCCCACTCATTCCTCTCACTCTCTCTTCCACTCCCTCCCTTTCTCTCTGTACTACCTTACGCTGCAGAAATATCAAGAAAAGCAACAAAATAAAGCGTTGTATGGCCAAAAATCATCCTCTTCCTCCTCCCAGCAGCCTGCAGTGGCCCTGCACACACGTCCTGTCTCTTTGCCGGCTCGTTCGCGACTGTCGCTCACACAAGATTACTCAAGGAACTCAACACTGCTTCGAAACACAAAATCTTTCCCTTATTTCCTTCCCAGGCCCTTACCTATTAACCTTTGACCAATAATTCTTGACCTGTAACGTTATCTAAGTCTTAAATGTTTGTAAATATAATAGTGTTGGTATAGTTTTGTAGAATTTTTTTAAAGCTTCCATTGATAGGGTTCGTTAGTACTTCGAACTCATTAACAGCGTCGCAGAGGATTGTGGGTAGGATATCATCTTATTTTTCTTTTTTTGCTACGTAGTTTGTGGGTTGTTAAAGGACTGGATTGTTTTGTTAGCAGTGGCGTGACTAGGTATCTATCAATGGGGGGCACCTGGGGGGGCACTAGGCAAGCGAGGCCACTCTGATGCCACATAGAAGGGTATATTCTAAGATCAGATCAGTGGTGGGTATTAGAGCATTATACAGAATACGGCAGCCATGGCCAGTGGGGGGGCACCTGGGGGGAGGGGGGCACAGGAATATTTATTAAAGTCCTTGCATATGATTTCCTATTCGTGCTGCATGGACATCATAGCTGTAAATCGCATATCAAAGAAGTTATTTTGTACATACTGAATTAACCTTGACAGTGACTTTGAACATAAGAACATAAGAAAATAAGGAAGCTACAAGAGGCCGTGAGACCTACACGTGGTAGTTCCTGTTACTTAACACTACCTACATCCACCTTTCATCCCCATCCATGAATTTATCTAGCCTCCTTTTAAAGCTCTCTAATGACTCCGCACTAACTACCTGTCTACTGAGTCCTTTGAGGGTGATTTTAAAGGTCATGTTTAATATCAGGTTCAGGCTCAAGCGGTTTCCTACAAGTGATTAAGACTTCGTGTAATCATAACTGTAACTCTCGTTTTTACTGAGTTATTAAGTTTTTTATGTATGACCTTTAACCTATGACAGTGACCTTGACCTTGGTTGGATGGTACTTAATTTTTAGCACGTCCGAGATATTTAACCCATAAGTGCATCTCGCAAATTTTGTTACAATCCATCTGTCAGCTCTCGAGTTATCGTGTTTAAAGACAGACATATAGACAGACTGACACAGATAAACACAGACAGACTGACTGACTGACACACAGACAGACACTTAGACTGACAGACTGACAGACACACAGAGACGCAGGCAAACACAGTAGGTTTCTCCCGTTCCCCTTGGTAAACAAACGGTCGACGTAATGAGTTTTTTATCCGCTTTGTAGCATTTTTCATATTTTCCATTAGTTAATTCCTCTTTCCCTTTTTCTCTCTCATCAAATCCTGCTTGCAACACATTGTGGCCATCAAAACATGTCCATTATTTCTTTGCTGTCATGTATCTCTCTCTATGAGTAGCTATAAACTTATCATACTATTTCTTGTCAACTGATGCAAAATCCACCTCACCTAATATGAAACGTTGAGGAAAAAGTGTGTAGAAAAGCAGGTTACGTCAGCACCGCGGGAGTGCCTGAGGCGTGTGTGTGTGTGTGTGTGGCTGCCAGCCTTTGAGACACACGGCACGCCCGCTGCCCGGTACCTACACCAGTAATATGCTTTACCGTGAGACGACCCTGGCAATCTCTCTCGAGGTGCGGGCGCCAGCATATAAACTTATAAACTTATAAACCGTGTGACGCCAAGATAAAGGTGAATGGTATACCGCCACAACACTAACATGAAGGTAAGGAATCCATACCCACATCTCATTAGTATATTCGTATAATTATATACTGTGTGTGTATATATCTATATCTATGTATGTAGGTAGGTATATAGGGAGGTATGTCTGCACTGTCACCACCGCTGAGTAAGGGATTTCAAGTGGTGTCAAGGTGTTTGTGTCAAGTGTGTCAAGGTGTTTTAAGGTGCGGCGGTGTGGTAGATCGAAGTGGTAGGAAGTAACGTGATCTTAGGTACTGTAGTCTCTATCTAATTACTGAGTGAGTGAGAAGTGAGAGGTGAGAGGTAATTTCTCTCTCTCTCTCTCTCTCTCTCTCTCTCTCTCTCTCTCTCTCTCTCTCTCTCTCTCTCTCTCTCTCTCTTTCTCCATCCATGACGCCTTGGTTCCCTCCTCGCGACAGGGGCGAGCACGCGTGGTGGTGTGCGTGGCGGCCCTGGCAGGCTACCTCCTCGTGACGCTCGGCCTGACCCACACCTACCACCAGCTGTTTGTGCAAGGTGAGGCGCGGCGCTGCGGGTGTCATGCAGTGTTGCCTAGCCTTGTACCACCACGCCCCCTTTACCAGCTACTCCTTGCCTCCATGATAGTAATAGTAATAATAATAATGATAATAATTGTAATGATAATAATAATTATTATTATTGATAATGATATCAATAATAATAGATAGTAATGGAAATAATGATAAGTTATAATAATATAATAATGATAATAATGATAATAATAATGATAATAATAATAATAATAATAATGGTAATTTTGATAAAATAATAATAATAATGATAATAATGATAATAATAATAATTATAATAAAAAAATTAAAAATAATAATAATAAAAACAACAATAATGATTATGATAATAATAATAATGAAGAAAAAAATTAATAATAAGTAATAAGACAATAAAAAATATATTAGTGCCTAAAAGTCTGCAGAGTTAGTGAAACCTGGCAAGATGTCACCGCAGAGTGTTTCACCAACACTTACTTCTTTGTAGCGACTTTCTTCGCTCACCCTCGCGAGCGAGCTTCATGTTAAAACGAAGGCCGAGCTCAGACTTAAATACTTGACAATTCTTTTTTTTCTCTCTGTGGTTCACGCCCCCCTAGGTGATTACCTACGCCCCCGAGGTTAGGAACCGCTGATGTAATGCACAGTGTTGTCGGGTACTCGCATCGGACATGTAGCATAGGTGACCAAGGTAACATGATGGCGTCTCTGGTCTTGCCTTCGTTGACAGACTCTGAATATGCTCTGGGACCAAGGGGCACACATGATCGAGGAGACGAAAGAAAAAACCTTGGTTACTCATACGGGGAGGAACACAGCAAGCTTCCCACCCAGGTGTCTGAAGGTCATGGAAAAGTCATGCACCACAACAGCCTGAAGCCACCGAGCTACCTAGGCCTCGACCGCCACGACTCTGCTCGACAACCCCAAGTTACCGATAAGGAGGCAGTTGGTGACGGCGCAAAGGGGACCGAAGTGTCAACAAGGGCCTCCACCAGCGGTCACCTAAGTATTGCCGTGACTGTAGCCAAGTGGATGCTGGAGGTGAAGGTGGACAACAAGATGGTGTGTGTGTGTGTGTGTGTGTGTGTGTGTGTGTGTGTGTTTGTGTGTGTGTGTGTGTGTGTGTGTGTGTGTGTGTGTGTGTGTGTGTGTGTGTGTGTGTGTGTGTGTGTGTGTGTGTGTGTGTGTGTGTGTGTGTGTGTGTGTGTGCGCGTGTCATCAACAGCAACACAAAACACAACGAATCATGATATAGTAACAATATTCCTTCAATCAGAACTCCCCCCACTTATCCTAACACGCAAAGTCAGTAAATAGTACTACCTATATATCAGTAGATGTCAGTAGTATATGTCAGTAAATAACTATTTAATGACTTTGCCAACACGTTTTCTCGCTGACAAGGTTCTGCGGGAGGACATGGTGATGGCTGACGTGAAATTCATGAAGCGGGGTGGCCTTTACCTGTTGGTGTTGCATCCCGTCAGCGCTATTGTCATGCACACCTCCAGACACAGGACCTTCGAGCGCGCCGGTGACCTTGAGCTGCTGAGGGTGGTGGAGGGCGTGCAGCCGGGGAGGATTCTTATGCTGGCCGCTATGGTGAGGCCCAAGTTGTGTTCTTACCGCCTAACACCTGACGGGATGAAAAGATCTTCTTACACATGTGCTTGAATATTGCTTTGAAATATTCCTGTAATCGTAAAACTTGTTAACACGAAATAGACCAATGATGCATAACACCTGGAGGAGAAAGAGAGAGAGAGAGAGAGAGAGAGAGAGAGAGAGAGAGAGAGAGAGAGAGAGAGAGAGAGAGAGAGAGAGACGAGAGAGAGAAGAGAGAGACGAGAGAGAAGAGAGAGAGAGGAGAGAGAGAGAGAGAGAGAGTGAGAAGAGAGAGAGAGAGAGAGAGAGAGAGAGAGAAAAAAAAAAAAAGAGAGAGGGTCAAAAGAGATTCGAAATCCTGCAGACGCCACTAACTTTTGCTGAAATTCTGCGGTAAAAATGTTAGAGCCGAGTCTTTAAATGATAAAATTGATTAATATATAAGATACCGCTAAACAATTGCTGTGTAATGCTAATGTGATCATCTTCATGTTGACGCATAGAGGTGTTGGTGTCATGACAGTTCATGACACCAACACTCACAAGGTCACGCTTCCTGTCCGGTGTTGCATAAAATAGGTAACGCCGCGAGATAAGTAGCGCCTTACCTCACCGCCCTGCCGTTCCTTACTTATTTACCACTAAATACTCCTTTATAAGTGATTAACCAGGACGTGTGTGGTACTGTGGTTGCTGGAGGTAATGGAGGAGACAGGAGAGAAGGGAAGAAGGCATTAGAGTATACTGATTAGTTAGTAAGAGCAAGACATTGAGTGATCTAGCTCTGTACACGTCTTATGTCTATGTTAAGGATGCTTATTATATGCAGGGGCGTATTTAGGATCTTGAAACATTGCGGACTTAGCCCAGCCAAGAGATCTTTACATTTTTACAGGATAATTTATAATTTATTTATGAGTATAATGAATATAAGATGTGAGACACTGTGCTCTACTAAGAGTCTGTGGTTATTTGCTTAGGAAAACTTTCGAAACATGAAATTAATATAAAATTAAGACAATCTGAGTTGGGGTTCAACCTCGCTATTATTTTTATTTTCATCAGTAGGAGAAAAAGAGAGCTTTGGCGTGATGAAGCAGTCATATAGATTGTATATTCCAATGCTTTGTTCAATACTGAAATCTGACCAACCTCGGTCTTTTAACTACTAGGTACTTTTTTTTTTTTTACATCACAAAGGACTGGCCAAGGACACACACCAATGCACTTCGAATGAAATGCACTTTAAAAAAATGCACTTCGAAAAAATTGCATTTCGAAAAAATGCACTTCGAAAAAATACATTTCGAAAAAATGCACTTCGAAAAAATGCACTTCGAAATAAATGCACTTTGAAAAAATGCACTTTGAAAAAAATGCACTTCGAAGAAAATGCACTTCGAAAAAATGCACTTCGAAAAAATGCACTTCGAAAAAAATGCACTTCGAAAAAATGCACTTTGAAAAAAATGCACTTCGAAGAAAATGCACTTCGAAAAAAATGCACTTCGAAAATAAGACCTCTCCAAAATGTCTTTTGGTGTCTCCTTTGTCATGCACTCCTCATCTCCTCTGTTCCCTCCTCCTGTTCTCCCCACCTCTCTCATGTCCTGCTCATAAAAAGGATGTTATCAGCATATACGCTAAATAACATCTAACCAAATATCTTGTTTTTTACTATAATTTTATGTTGGCCCCAGTCAGAGCTTATCTTATTTTTGTGAGGAGAAAAAAATAGTAATAAATAAAAAATAAAAAAAAGGATTTGAGATCAGGGGCTATTCATAAAGCATTCGGGGCTACAGCCCCAAATGCTTAGGCCTAACTACGCCCCTGGGCATTACTAGGGTTTAAGGGTATGCCAAAAACAACCCACTGGCATTTACAATATAACTATACGTACATTGACGAGAAATAGATTTTTAAAGTTTGATTCTTGAAATGCATCAGGGAGTTGGTCGGGAAATGGGTACATGGAGAAAGCTAGGACAGGAAGGTGTGTTCAAATAAGTGCCTTATATATATATAATATATATATATATATAATATATATATATATATATAATATATATATATATATATATATATATATATATATTATATATACATATATATATATACAAAGCTTGGTACTTTTTACACCACTGCCTGTATAACCTAACTACTCTATTCACCGGGGAATCAAGGGATAATATATATATATATATATATATATATATATATATATATATATATACTATATATATATATATATATATCTTATATATATATATATATAGTATATAAAATATATATTATAATATATATATATATATATTTTATATATATATATATATATAATATATTATATATATATATATATATATATATATATATATTATATCCCTTGATTCCCCGGTGAATAGAGTGGTTAGGTTATACAGGCAGTGGTGTAAAAAGTACCAAGCTTTGTTACTTAAAGTTAAAATATTGTTACAATGACAAATTTTTACTCCAAGTACAAAATTAATAAAAGTACCCAAAGTTTGATGATCAAATGATCAATTAAATGATCAAGGTACTTATTTGCTTTTTGATCATTGAGTACTCAAATACTCAAGTAATCACCTGCCCGGCCCGCATCCGTTCATGTAATAAATTTGTTACAAAAATATGCTATCACTTAAAATAAAAAAATATATAGTACAAAAAATGAAGAAATCAAGTTGAATCATAAAAAATGTACCTAGTTTTTTTTTATCCATGTACTTTAAAAATGGTTTAAGAAATCAGCAATTTTTTGGCGGTGTGGTCTTACAGACCAGCAGTGAGTCAATTCTCTCCCGCGGGGCTGCTGGACGCTCACGGCGGTCCTGTTGCTACGTAGATGCACGCGGTGGTGCCGCCAAAGTTCATCGTCGAGATATGTACATTTCATGCAGGCAACCAGGAGGATGCAGTGTTCACCCTTCACGCTGAACACTTAGTTATGGTGATGTGATCTTCCTTCGCGGGGGGATTCTTGCTGTCGCTCACTGACTGGCGCACGTGTGCGCATGCGCTCTTTCCGTGGTGGCAGCTTCACTCCTCACGGAGGCTACGCGGCGCGCCTCTGGGGTCGAGGTTGTGTGACCGAAGACCTTGGGCCTCACGGTGTTAACGAGGCGTCGGCGGCCAGCGTTCCTCCTAGCAAGGTGGCGCTCCCTGACTGCCGCCTGCTGCCTGGCCGCGGCCACTCCTTGCTGACAACCAGACAGTGATGCAGATGTCATATTTTACTCCTTAACATTTACGATACCATTCGCGCATGTGGTCTGGGACATAATCTTATGTGCGTGCGCTCGTTCCCTTATGGCGGCGTCTTTTCTCGCGAAGGCCACTCGGCTCGCAGGCACAGACGTGTTCAAAGATTGAGCAACCTTTGCGACACTTTTCGCCTGTGTCGTCTGAGAGGCACACTCACGCGCGTGCGCCCTTTCCCTTTTGGCGGCGTCACTCCTCACCTCGGCCACTCGGTTCGCAGGCACAGTCATGTTCGCAGCCTGAGTGTCGGTCTGAGCGCCCTCATTTCCGACACTTTTCTTCCATGAAGTCTTAGGGGCACACTTCCCCGCGTGCACCCGTTCATCAAGGGCGGCGCGAGCCCTGACGGAGGCCACTCGGCGTGCCTCTGGCGTCGGAAAGATGGGACTGAACACCCCGTGTTTACTTTCCTTCAGTTTTGTCTTCAAGGCACATTTCTGTGCGTGCACCCGTTCATCAAGGGCGGCGCGAGCCCTGACGGAGGCCACTCGACGTGCCTCTGGTGTCGGGAGGATGTTACCGGAAACCCCGCGCTTTGTAGATTTCACCAGTTTTGTCTTGGAGGCATATTTCCACGCGTGTGCCCGTTCATCAAGGGCGGTGCGAGCCCTGACGAAGGCCACCCGACGTGCCTCTGGCGTCGGGAGGATGTGGCCGAACGCCCTCCACTTCCTGGTTTTGCCAAGGCGTGGGCGGGAAGCAGTCTTCTTAGCGGGGTGGCGTTGACTGCCTGCCGCCTGCTGCCTGCCCGCGGCCAGTCCATGCTGGCGTGGTGACACCATTTTCTGAGTTAGTTTGAAGCTCTCAGTTATCGCTGTAGCTTCTATCTTCAGCCTTGAAAGTCTGGCGGGCAACTCCACTGGGATGCGAACATGTTGAGGTGTGGCGGCCTCGCGTGTTCGCCACACCGCCAACAAGTTCTTGAGGGCGACGTGGCACTCCAGCACGTTGTTCTTGGCGGCCTTGATATGCAGCCTTTGGCGTCCTAGATCCACGAGGATGAGGACACTTCCTGCCTCCTGCTGAGGAAGGGCCAGCTCTCCAACCTCCTCCAGCACGTCCTCCACCTCAGTGTGTTTATCCTGCGAGGCTGCTGTTTCCTGCAGGAGAGGCTCGTCCTGCCCTGCCTTGCTTCCTTTTTCGTGGTGGCGCGCAAGGGTCTGCAGTGCCCAGGAGCGCCCCGCCACCAGGACCACAAACACAACCTCCACCACCACACACACGGCACACACGAAGCAGAACACAAACGTCTTGTGTTCCTGCTCGGCCTTCTAGATCTGCTTCTCCAGGCAGGCCAGACGTTCTTTGCTGCCCACCATCATGGACAGCACCTCCCCCCAGCTGTCACCCAGGGGGAAGCCGCACTCCGCAAGGGGGTCCCTTGGGGAGGCCAGCCACGAGGCGGCCACCAGGTGCCCCCGCACCTTCCCCAGCAGGGTGGTGTGGGGCCCTGCGTCCCGCCAGGCCCTCATTACCCGACGCAGCTCGTCGGCCTCCAGCACCAAGCCCACCAGCACGAGGGTGATCGCCACCCTCATCACCAACACCACCACCAGGCGGAAGCATCTCAAGCTGACAAAGTTTTGCATTTTAATATGAAATTATAATTGTGAAGAAAGAAGTAAAAGGAACCGCGGTGAGGTGGATGTACAAAAGGGGATGGCAGTGGAGGGCGACCTCCTCGTCACCACCACTTTAACTGTTAAAGCAAATTATTCAAGGAAGGAGAAATCGTCAAACTTGGGTCAATTCTTTCTATACTGTACAATGTGTACATATATAATATTGATGTTATTGTGGATGCATTGGTGATATGCGTAGATCATTCATTATATAAAACTGAGTAGTATCAGATTTTGTAACAGAGAATCTTATTTAAAAGACATTTAATGCTTGCTTTTAACAATCTCTCGGTTTATTCTTTCTTCCTGAAAACAAACACGTAATACCATACTTAGATATTATAATTCAATCCCATTTCTCTTAATAATTGGAAGTAAACTATGAAAAAGCCTTTAAACATTTCGTAATTCAATTACTGCTGTCGTAACATAATTAGCTTTAGTTTTAAATCAAGCATTTTTTTTGTGTTAATTTAGTAATATGGGAAATAAGAGTCACATCAAATTTGACATCTGATGAACAATTCGATAATCAATTAATGTCATGTTAATTTATGGCAGCATTTATAGCATAAGGTTTGTAAGTGATTGTTTTACGTTAATGCCAAAGTTTAAAAGCCAGGTTATACATGAAAATTCAATAGTTTAGCATTTGTACTGCACTGAAGGGAAATCTAAGTTTATACTCGACTTATACGAGTAGATGGTTGGCAGAAATATAGTTTGAACGTAGTTATGTTTCCCCTTCACATTCATGCATATTATCATGTTTAACTTGTTATTACGAACGAAAATGTTGCGTACAGCTAATATGCTTTCGCTGGAAATTTCAAGAGTCGAATAATGCTTAAATGAACAACAGAAAGAATACCAATGGAAACAACTACACGAATAAGGTAGGTGACATAAGGAGGCGATAGTAACTGAAAATGAGCTGGGAGAAAAGAATATGTTTAGGGCAAGGAACGCTGTACAATGTATTGACCTAGTAACGTACAGAACTTAACAATGTTCGTGCTATGTGTGTGTGTGTGTGTGTGGTGTGTGTGTGTGTGTGTGTGTGTGTGTGTGTGTGTGTGTGTGTGTGTGTGTGCGTGTGTGTGTGTGTATGTGTGTGTGTGTATGTGTGTGTGCGTGTGTGTGTTCGCACGTGTGTTATTGTGTGTGTATGTGTGTGTGTGACAGAGGTGGGCACCGCAAACGAAAATCCACTTCCGCAAACAAAAATCCACTTCCGCAAACGAAAATCCACTTCCGCAAACGAAAATCCACTTCCGCAAACGAAAATCCACTTCCGCAACCGCAAATCCGCAAACTTCAATCCTTAAGTTCCGCAACCGCAAGTCCGCAAATTTCTTGAAGTTCACACTTCCGCAACCGCAAGTCTGCA